>KE505117.1:182000-201575 GCA_000441515.1 Elaeis oleifera
GAGAGGGAGAGGGAGGGTTTAGATTTTTTTTCTAAGTGATGGAGAGAGGGGAGGGAGGGATTTAGTCGAGAGGGTTTAGGCTTTTTTTCTAGTTAAAGTCCTAAGTCGTCCTATGGATAGAGTCGCCCTACCATAGGGCGGGTCTCTGGTTGCTGACTCCACATCCACGTGGTGTGGAACGTGGTGAGTCAGCACACAAAGTCACCCTATCATAGTCGGACTTTGTTTCGGATAGTACTTTGTTAAATATTTTGGAAAGAGTATTATTTTCGTAATTTTTTTAAAATAAGCATTAATTTGGTAAAAAAGTCTATTTTAGAAATTTGATTCGAAAAGCAAACTCAAATTTTTGGTCCGATCCTAAGTGGGGTTTTGATTTAGGATTTATTTAGATTTAGTTATAAATTAGAATTAATATAAAAATATAATTTTGAATATTAAGTTCTGAAGAATCTTCTCAGGGTTAATCAATTTGTTCGTTCAGTGTTCTACGAAAAGGATAAGTAAGGAACCATCTTTTCGAGATATTTCATAATTATTTTGAAATCAATTAATTAGTCTTTAAGTTATGCATGATTTATGAAATCATGTTTTGAATGAAAAGTGATTTATGAAATATTACGATTTATTGATTTATTATGGAATATGTATATATTCAGTGAAATTATGATATCTATATACTATGTTGCAAAAAGTAGTTTGATACGGATTAAATTTATGCTCTCAGCCTAACTATATTTTGGATCCCGTCAATGGGGGTTATATGTTGGTTTTGAACCCTGCCAATGAGGGTTATACGCTGGTTTTTGGACCCTACCAATGAAGATTATGCATTGATTTTTGGATCCTGCCAATGAGGGTTATATGTTCGCATTCCGTTCTGAGCCCTGCCATAGGGACAAGTATGGTCGTAGTTCAGGCTATTGAGTTGTATGTGTGTTTTAACTCGAATCGGATTTATGATCATGTATATATATGAATATTTGAAATTATTATTAATTTAAATAAGTATGAAATATGTTTTATATTTGTTCATGGCACTGTTTTTGAATATTATATAATATCCGAAATATCTAGTTGAGATATTCATTATTTACTGAGCTATCAAGCTTATCATCTCTTTCTTTGTTTTTTTAGATTTAGATAATTAACTTTTCGAGCGTGGGCATTACTTTTGGAAGAGAGCTAAAGAGGCGAGATTGACACTATTAACTTCATTGAACTTAAATATAATTTTATTTTAGTGAAACTTTATTTGATGTAAGATATTTAAATTTGGACATTGTTTGGCTTGATTAATAAAATTTAAATCTTTGATTTTAGTATTTTAATGAATACCACTATGTTTTGATATCTGTTTGAAATGACTTGCATGCTTATACAGAGAATTTTTTATAAGTATGCGGCGGTTGTCATGATCTTCGACTCACGATCTTGGGTCGGCGGCGTGACAGATACACTACTTGTCCATATTTTATTCCTATTTTCGAGTTTGTCTTATTTTCTTTGTTTGACATTCCTATCTCACTGTTACCCTAATGCTCTCCAAGCATTAAGCTACATAGTGAGGTTCTAGGTTAGCATATTTGAATAGAAATATTGTCGCCAAGTTACTTGGTCAATGATTAAATATATGAATGTTCTGTAGTGAGCTTTTAGGGCCACTTAGATAATACTAACCTGCATACTCCTACTTCCATTTCTTGAATTCCTTGTGCTGATGTAAGCATAGCCTTTCTATTTTGCATTTCTAGGACTGCTAAGATATTAAATATATGTTTGGTTATGGGAAGTTGAAAATCACGCAAACTAGCCCGTGTTAGTGCCAGAGGATCTCTTTCTTTAGAAAGCTATAAGTGTGCATGTCATGGCCAGATCATTTACATAATTTAGGTTTACTAGGCTTCTGATTTGTTATTATGAAACAGTTGTCAAAATCAGGTACATACTTTAACCAAATAATCATCACCCCAGGGTAAGCAAGCAAGTGGGATCTAAAAATACTCAGATTGAATGTAACTTTCGCAAAGTAGGATGAGTGAACTAATTCACTGGAAGCTCCCATTCAAGTTTTGCCTATATCTCACCATTTCTTTTGCTTAAAAGAGAAGGTGAAGTACTTGAATCCAAGTTTGGAACTGGGTGGGGTCGGGTTGGTTCCGATGCAGTGTGGGCCTGACCTGAAAGACTTTTAGGCTTCAAGGCAGGCCAAGGCTCGAAATTTTTTTCAAAATTCCAGCTCGAGCTTGATCCGAAGCTTGGCCCACAGTCCACTTGCTGGCCTCGATCTAGCCTTGAGCTTCTCCTATGGGCTTCAATGCAAAATAAGAGAGAGGAAGAGAGAAAAGTGTGGGGGAGAAGAGAGAGATCAGGAGGTAGAGAGGGGAAAGAGAGTTTTGGAGGGAGATGAGAGAGAGATTGGAGGGAGAGTGAGCAAAGAGAGATTTAGAGGGAGAGTGAGGATATCAAAAAAGAAAGGAGAGAGCGCGGAGAGAGAGATTGAGAGAGAGAAAAATCGAGAAGGACTAGGAAGAGAGGGAGAGAGATCGGGTGGGAGAGAAAGGAGAGAGGGGAAAGGACATTGGGAGGGAGAGGAGAGAAAGGAGAAGCAAAGAGGAAGAGAGGAGAGGCGGGAGAGAATGGAGCATGGGAAAGTGAGAGAGGAGAATGAGTGGGGCGAGGGGCTATTTCAGGCTTGGACCTGGTCCATTGTCGAGCTCAGGCTTTGGGTTGGCCTAGAGCAGGCCAAAGCTAGACCCTTGCCCAGCTTGGAGCCTTTTGGGATTCGATTCTCGGGCCCAAGTCTGATCTGATTCTTCTCAGGCCAAGACCAAAGCCCGACATGAAGGTAGCTTGGCTCAAGCCAGTTTATCCTACTTGAGTCAAAGACTATTCTTGACATGTTGTTGTACATTGATTGGTGTTAGACTGGATGGATGCCAACTTCAAAGAATTTGTTCTCAGATACATATTCTGTGACGCATTGGGAGTCAGTAAGTGTATTGAGTTTAGTGGATGTTGCATTGACTGTTTGGTTGAGCCTTATGCAAGATATCCATATGACACTTTGGTCAGGTTTCATAAGAAAAATTCTTGAAAATCCGAAAGACTCAATACTTATACACCCCTGAATTCAGCATGCTAACATGAGATCATATTGCATTGGGAGTTGATGAAAGTCTAATGCTTTTAACATAGTGAATAATTTAATTAAATTAGTGATACAAAACTTAGTGCCTATTTTGCTGGTCTTTGTCATGGTTAACTGGTTTATAAATTTTAGGGAGATATTTTTAGCATCTAAATGCCACTTTGATAGGGGGATTCTTAGGGCGAAGTGAACTTTGGAATCATAATTAAAGGTTTGATGGATGTACATTCCATAAGGTCATGGGGTCCCCATTTTCATTATCTAGTTCTAATTCATGAATAGGATCATAATCACTGATTTGTGCTTTTAAGGCAAGTTGGTCAGAGCCTTGAAGACCTAAGTCAACAATACATGCAAGCCTACTCAACATAAGCAAGCTCTTTTCAACTTGGATCATAATCATCTATCCTTTCCCAACAATATGAGGTCAGCTTTATAGATTCTCATTAACCAAGCATCCTCTGATTCTATTTCAATTTCTTTATATCCTTCCTCACATCCTTGTTAATTTAGGTATTCCTCTTATTTTCTTACGACCTTCAACACAAACTAAAGTTTCTCTCCATTTAGGAGCCTTCTTAAATTTTCCTTGTATATGTTTGTACCTTCTTAATCAATTTTCTATTTCTTTGTCTTTAATTTGTGCAACTCCCATAGATCCTCTAGTATATTCATTGCTTACTTTATCCGTCCTAGTTTTTCTACACATCCATTCTTAACCTTTTCATTTCTTTACTTTTAATTGTTTTCATGTATTTCTTTATTATTGAGTACCGAGCCATACAGCATTGCAGGATGTACTAATATTTTATATATTTTCCCTTGAGTTTATCGTTTCAAATTCCAGTAAGACGTCCTGCAAGATGCTGGGATAGGTTGCTGTCCAAAGTGTTGGGACCATCCCACCATCATATTAGCATCCTAATTGGTGCATCTTGGGACATTCTATGCTCAAAGTGTTGGGACAGGATTGTGTGCCTTCATCTTAGTATCTTAATCGGGGCATCTAGGGATATTCCATGTTCCAAGTGTTGGGACGACAATGTGCAATTCCATGAAAAAAACCAGAATTGCCCCATCCCACAGGATTTAAAACCTTGCTAGATGCACATCTTCACTTCATCCAATTAGCTCTAATTCTATCACAATATCTTTGTGTATCTACCTATTATTTTGTATGATAGATTCTAAATCACAAACTTGGTCACTCTATGGTATCTCTTGTCTATCAACCTTAATTGATATCAAGTCTTCATTTTCACTTATTAAATTTACATTCAATATACTCTATCTTTGTTCTACCAATTTTTAAGCTTTTATCTTCTAAAATTTTTCTCTATTGCTCCAATTTGGTATTTAATGTAGTTTCTTTTATAGTCAGCATTGTTTGCAAATAACATACATCATGCTAACATCTTCCTGAATATTAGCTGTGAGTTCATCCATGATTCATACGAAAATATGGACTTGGTATTGATCCTTGATGTGGGGTTATTGTGACTGGGAAAACACTTGTACCATGCAACTCCTAACACTTATTTATGCCCAAGTATATAATCCTCAGGTATTTCAATATACTATTTTCAAACACCTTTCTTTGAGACTTGGATTGGTGAAACTTATTAGGTTTGGTAGCTAATTCTTTTCCCTAGTTGCATCAGTATGTGGTCGTTATTTTGTCAAAGGGATTACTTTTCTAAGATCATGCATAAATTATTTTGGAGGTGGTCGCCATCATGAGTGACAAACAGATTAGGCTATTCAAGTTATGATCCAAACTCATGGTTACTTGTAAGATGAGGGGCTGGAAATTCAGATGGGCATGGTGTGAGGGAAAATAAAAGGTCAACTACCTTGAGGTTCATTGGATCCCCCCCCCCCTCCTTTTCATTGGAAGTCAGGTAATCGGGATCTTTCTCTTTCTGAGTATGATTGTTTTGGATTCTTTCCTTTGTCCTTCCCAAACTCTCATTTTCTCTCCCTTTCTCTCTGTTTTTTATTTAAAATTTTCATTTACTTCAAGATCATTTATTTTATGAACTTTCCTTTGTAAGCTTTTTTCTTTTTGTTATCGAAGCTTTTCTCTTTCCTAATACCACATTCACCATCGAACTTCACCCTAGTATTTGTTAAAATCTAACTTCAGATCCACACAAAGATGTCCCAAAACCCTGCTATACTACCTTCTACTTCCTATGGCCGTTTATTTTCCTGTGATTCACAAGCGCTGCTAGAAGGATGCTGGTTGCTGCTTTTGGCATAAGTTGATCAAAATCATCTGGTTAAGCACAAGTTTCTTAAGTGCCAGTGCAGTACTTAATTGCTTACTTCATACCTTCTTAAATGTTTATTGCCCGTTAAGTATGATTGGACATTTATATCTACTTAAATAGTTGTCTAATATGCTTTACCACTTTGATGATTACCTAGCTTTCATTTTGCAAAATTTCTTGCACAATGTTTAAGATATTTGACTATTACCTTCATGATTGAAACAAAACATGCTATATACTTATAAAATGATCTCACATTAAAGTGACCATTTTTTAATTAGTAATTTCCCCTCTGATGTGCCAGATAAGGCTAGTACCTATTTTGTTTTAGGACGCTTGAGTATGCTAAGATGAGAGAAAAGTGTTCTTTTGCTTTACTTGCACCCAACCTTAACATTTAATCTTATAGTAAGCAAGCGTGTTGACCACATCGATGAAATAATTTTTTATTCTTCTTTCACTTGCTCAAATCTCTCAGATTTTCATCACAATCTTTAGATGTTATCTTCTATTCATTTATTGTTTAACCGTTACAATAAAAAGGTCCTTTTGCCCTTATTGCTCTTTTCTTTGTTTATGACCATCATCACTATTTTGTATTTTGAATCTGCCACTTTTATCCTGGATTATTCTATTCTAGATAATAAGATTATAGCCATATTGATCAACAGATTTTTTTTTCTCCAACTAGGTTAGATACTTATAGGTTTCTTTATAATGAGAATCTAATATTCATTATAATATTTTACCACTTATTTTATTAAATTAGTTCATTTAGATGGATCAAGCTGTTTAGACTCTTATGGGCTGGATAGCATTTTAAAACTGTTTCACTATATCAACAACCAGTTAAGAAAGGGAGTTGTAAGTGTCAAAAGAAGAATCATTAAGCTTCTATCTATTTAATAAGTTTTATGGCGACCATGCCTTGTATATGAGGGAGGTGATGCAATAAAGAAGAATGGTATAAAAAAGATTTAGAGCATGGGAAGACACACATAACTTTGAAGGAATTATTGTTTATTGGAATGAATTAAGATGATGAGTTAAAATGAAGAGTCAAGGGCGATTTGATTGCCAAAATTAATCTTCGAAGTTCAACACACAAATTGAAGGGAAAGTAGATGGAAGATTCCTTCACTCTATGAAGGAAGTTCTCTCAGAAATTCCATTAATATGTAAAACTCAACCACCCATCCATAAAATGCTCTAGAAGCATATATAGGACCGACCCCTAAGGTAGGCATTAAACCTAGAACAAAAATCAGACTAGAAACAGGACTCAATAATAAGGAAATGTAATAAATTTATTCAAGTATTAATTTAGAAATTCAGTGAAAATTTGATGGTACCTCTAATGGAGAAAACATGAAATAAAATCAAATATTTGCTTGTTGAAGTCTTCGACCGTGAATCAGGGCTTTTGCAATGATTGGCATGGTTTAGCCGGTTATAGTACCTGCCCCTGTATTACATGATTTACTATGCAGAACTTTATAGAGACGAGATCTTTTTTCTACATATTGGTCTTTGCTTTTATTGTGGAGTAGAGTCTTAAATATATGATCAGCAAATTATCTTTATCCATCCTTGTCCAAGTAAGTATTGTGTTAATAAACTATGCTTTACTATCGCAATAGCTTTCTTGTTTTTTACTGCTTTTTTTGTTTTGTTTTTTTGTTTTTTTTTTAATTTGGTTTGAGATCCACCTCATTGCATCTGCGAGCTTCTAGATTTAAATGATTTAGGGTGACAATATACTTTATTGATGGCTTTTGAAACAATTACATTGTTGTTTTAGCCTCTCAGATCCATAATCATTGAAACAAATTTTATGTGTTTAAGCTAAACATTCAATGGTTTAGATAATATTACCTAATTAAATTTGGCCACTTTTTACAATGTGATCAAAGTATGGTGAACACAAAATATATGGGTGGTGGATATGTCCTGATTGCTAAGTCACTAACTGCATCTCATATGCTTAAAATGCATGAAATTGAGGTCTTTTAACGGAAATTTTAGGCACAGGTGGAAACTTAATGACTTTAAGCAGGTCAGCCTTGGGCTAAGGTGCCTTGAATTGGTAGATTATGATGCATTTATTATGTTTACAAGGTATAAAACCTGACATCGTGGTTTTTAAGTAGCAACAAGATAACAGCAGTATTCTTGTGGTGAAAAAGTGCTTCTTCAAATTTCCTTTTTAAAGGAAATCTGGAGCTACGTGGGCCTCAAACTGTCTCACTTGCAAAAGAAGCAAAATGCTCTAGGTTACTTCATGTGAACTGTATTTTGTCTTAGGCTTTACTAATTTAGGTATCTGATCATCACTTTGATAAGGAGGCCATGATTATAGGGAGGCTTGACAACCTAACTCTTAGGTTACATCTTTTTTTTTCCTAAATATTGTATAAAAATATCATCCGACTATTTTATTTGTTTGTGATTGGGTTTATTTTCGCTCTTAAAATCTTTTCAAACAGCACAATTGTAGAGGGGGACTTGATCTTTTTCATTGTTAATAGTTGTACTGAAATTATGGCCCTTGAGGACACGGAACGATCATTTCTTCTTTTGGGTGCCTTTAAGTTGTTTGAGGTTTTTTTATTATTTACTTTTACAGCAATAAGACCTACAATGTTGTATAGCTCCAAATCTTGTATAGCTCCTTGAAGCGACTTATAATAACATCATCATAGGCAATCCTTGAGAGGGATTATTGGTGAATGAGGACTTTATAAAGCCTATTCAAATAGTTGCGATAAGGATTGATTGTTATTGATATGAATATGGTAGTAGTTTTTGGGCAAATTGATCTGATCCTTTATAACCAATGTTACACATCTCTCCAATAAAGTGATCCATCCTTTCTCCTCTAATTTATGGAGAGCATTAGTTCATAATGGTCTTTATAAGTTTGTATTTCTCAATACAGTCCACTATATGGTGCCAAGTGAGATGGTCTGCAAAAGAGTCATTGGCTTCAACCCTTCAACCAATACATTCCTATCATATTTGACACTTAAGCAGATTGGTGTCATGAAACAATCCTTGGTGATCAATGGTTATTTAATCAATTGCCACTCCTATTAATCAAGAGCTATTCTTGACCGAGTTGAGGTTTAACATCTATTTCAACTCTTGGAATCATAGAAAAGACTAAATATTAATGAGTAAAGAATAAAAGGCAGAAGTTGAAGATGTAGCAAAGAAAAAGGAAGAAGGAAGATATTTTTGGATATAATGTTTAAATACACTAAAATGAATAAGAGGGAACAAAAGAGAAAGAGAGGAATGGGGGTGGGGGGGGTGGGGGGAGGAGAGGATGGTAGGAAGGAGTAGGAATACATTTTCACTATCAAGAGTATTGAAGCAGGTTGCTTACCATAAGAACAGAAGCTGTTGCTTAGATGTTGGACTGCTAAGATGTTGGCTCCAAGACTAAAGTACTTGAAAATCTGGCTCTTCCTTGCAGTACTAGTTAGGTAAGGTGGGACAATGACCAGCACCAACCATCTGCAACAGTACCAACCTGGATGCAACCAAAAGAGGTGCTCGAGCATGTGACATTCATGGTTTGCTTCATTCTCTCGAGGAAAGAGGTGGGAGAAAAGAGAGGAAGATGGGGAAAGAGCTCAAATTTGGCTTCTATTGCTCAAGTTGGTGTTAGTACGGTGCCAGCATTACAAACCCAATCATAGGTTCAAAAATCTTGCCTTAGTCTGAATCATGACCTAAACAAACGCTCAAAGGTTTCTAAAAACCATTAAAATAGCAAGTATGTAAAAATAAATTAGATAAATCAAAAATTGGCATCCTAATGAATTAATGGTGGTCCCAAGTTTCAGTAAAGTTGTCCTAGTTCCCAATTGACATTGTCCTTTTCGATACTTGTCTGTACTGGAATTTGAAACCTTGCAGCATAGGTTCTATTGTAATCACTAGAACTAATAGTCAAAAGAGGAAGCATTGTAGACACTTTGGTGGAAGGATCTCATTGAGAGCTTACCCTCTTCCAGATGGATGCTACAGCCAATATCACTTTGGCTGCTAAAGGGTAATGGAAAAGTTCACCTCTCAACCAATGTAGGCGTCTCTTATCTACTGGCCTTGGCTACAAAGTGCAGAAATTTACTTCTATTCGAACTGGCATCTCCATTTTTAAACCCACACTTGAATCTTCCAGTGCCATTCATTTCAGTGGATGGCTGTATCTATAACCATTTCAAGAAGTGTACAAATTTAAGAACTCCTAACATCTAGAGGAAGCATAGATCTTCTGCTCGTACTGCTTTGCTGTTGAAAGTATGATTTAATTAGTTTCTAACATTTTCTTGTAGAAACTATCTAGTAACCTCATCTTACGGTACAATCAATGAAGAATCAATTTTCTTTTAAGCTTATTGCTTGCTTGATTAAAATATATCAATTAGCTAATATATCATTGGTACCTTTGCAGGAAACGAGATGACGAGATGAATGAAGTTCTGCTCATCCGTTTCAAAGTTGCCAGAACAACATTAGATTTATTACTAGAAGTTGGGAGAGACACAATGGTCAAAGATATCATTGCAACTTCCTTTTACATCTTATTCTTTCTTCCTTGGGCTAAATTTTGTTTGTAGAGGTCAGTGGCCCAATCATATGATAGAAAGTAGTCATCTTTATCTATCCTAATGTTACACTTAGTCCCAATGAAAAGAAGAAAATAGATGGTTGGATATGATATATTAAGATGGAATAGGCCTTATGCACATGCTTTCTGTGTGCATGATGTCAATCATTCTAGACATTCTTTTGTTCATGAGAACCTACAAGAGTATTCATAAAAATAAATCACTTACAAAGAAGCCTGCAGACTGCTTAATTGCTTGCTTAAAAGTAGTCATATTTGAGGATTGTGAAAAGCTAGAGTGTGATGCTTGCTGGGGCATTCTTTGATGATTGCTGGACCTAATTCTATGCCATGCTAAACGCAGCAGTAGATGCTTCAGATTACCTGTTAATAGGCTATTGTTTGGATGAGTATCACCTTATGATTTATCATTTTATCGGATACAGGATGGAAACTGGGAAAGGGATTTTACGTTCACTATCAAAAGGCTGAATTTTAATCGTCTTGTTGCATTGGAGACTCAGGGTAGAGCCAATTGGAGGTAATTCCAAGATTGAAGCCTGGTCTTCAAAAAAATTGAAGGGATGGGAAAGCATATCCAGTTCCTTTCATAGGAGATGAAATGATCCAGAACAGGTCCAAGGAGCAAGAAACCAGAAAAAGGACAACCAGCTAGAAACCATAAAATCAGCAAAGCAATTACCCTTTGGCAAGATGGTAGCCAGCACAGAGGCCTAGGCCTGGAATAAAAGCTCAAGAAAGTCTAGCCTGGTTAAGAGGCAGTTATCAAACTACTGCATTATTGTGAAATCCTTTGTGCGCTGCAGACGGCGTAGAAAATCCAGTATGGAGTGTATCGTTTTATCTGGTTGGTTCATATAGTCATTATTTTTAATATATATTTAATATTTATAATAAATTTTTTATATAAAATTTTGTATGACGAAAATATTTATTTTTTAAAAAATTATGATATTCTATCTTCTGATATCTTGTATTTATAATATGCATAAGATATCATAATTTTTTTAAAAAATAAATTTTTTCATCATTCAAAATTTTAAATAAAAAATTGATCTGCAAGTATTAAATGCGCGTTAAAAATGGTTGGTTAAAATATTCTTCTTATATTATGATATTTAGGTCATATTATGATATTTAAATTATATTATGCTATACGATGTTATAATTTTTTTTCAAAAATAAAGATATTTTTGTCATATAAAATTTTTAAACAAAAAATCGATCCATAGGTATTAAATACGTATTTAAAAAATGATGATTATGTGGATCAATCGAATGAGACGGTGCATTCTCCACCATCCGTGGTGCACAAAGAATTTCTCTTGCATTATTTAAGCTTATCAACTTTTTGTTATGGTTAAGCTTGCGATTGAGGTCAACAAGTATGTTCGGATCCTCCAACTTGGATACACTTTGGGCAGATTAAACCTTAGCCCGGTGGTCAGCACCCTTCTCTTTGCAGTATCGGGTTCAAGGACTTGTTGGATAATCCAACAAGATTGAGCTGAAGTTCTTGCTGAATTTGTGGATTGAACAGCTTCTTTGAGCGTAGACGATATTAACTGAACGCTCTGAGCCCGAATCCTATGGGAAGAATAAAGGATTGTCATGGGTCCTTTTTCCTTCCTGCTGATCGACAAACTCATAGACTGAGATTTAGTCCAGGACTTCAGCAGGCTCTTAAAAAATGCATGTAGATCAATAGATCTGATTCTTATGGGAATATCCAAATAGATCCTTTGAGTTCCAAAGTTTGTACAATTGTCATTCTATTGGTGCCGTTGATAGCGATCGTGGTGGTTTTGAGGACTGATACAGTAGATTGGTGTACAAATTCATCTATATACACCATTTGCAATCATTCATGAAAGGTTGATGACGACAACTGGTTCTTTGTTTTTTTTCCCTCCCTAAGGTTAAACGATTCTTGTTCCAATGTTTTGACAACAGAATGCAACCACTTTTCTGTTCAAGCTTCAAGACTTGCTTGGATATTATACGAAATATTACACAAATCATTCAGGAAATGGAGCTGCCCAACAACTCCAGTCTTAGATGATTTCAAGAGTTGGAAACCCCAATGATTAGTCGGTGGCCGACAATAAGCCGCCCACCAACCCCAAGTCTCGGGGTTGGTAGGACCAAGTTAAATCATCCTTTGATGGTGCGAAGAAATTAAGGACGGGAAGAAACAAAGAAGGCCAGCTAGATCTGAAATAGTGGAGAAAATGAGAGGTTAATGGTCAACTGCACGTGTGAATGAGATTATTTGCTATTGAAGCCGCACACTCTCGTGGTGGTTCTTTAAAATTCCACGTACCGCACGTATCGCACCAATCCACAGGTCTATGCCTACAATCAAAGCGTGGCTGGATTCCAATCAAACAATGTTGAGATGCTGTCTGACCATTTAAGAGAGAGAGAGAGAGAAAGAAAAAAAAAAAAAAGAACTAATGTGGAAGCTATCATGCTCTTCGTATTTGGTTATGTTTGGATGTTAGACAACCTGGCCGATTTTGGTCATATTTGAATGTTAGATAAACAGTCGTTGGTCATGGGGCTCACCTGTCATCCACGGTAGGGTTGAGCATGGATCGAATTAGATCGGGTTGAAAAAAAATTTCATCCAACCAAACTCAATACGATTAAAGAAAATTCAATCCACTGTCGATTATTTATTATGTATAAATCATTTGAAACCAAAGTGAATAGTTTATAGCGGATTCGGATGGGTTGTATCGGTTTGAGCTTCAATATTGATCCAATATTGATTTTAAGTCCAATACTGACCCACTTAAATTTATTTATTTTTTTATCAATTTAATGCAAAAATGTCTAAACCTTATAAGTTACAAATTTTAAATTATTTTGAATCTGTACAAATAAATAGAAAAAAAAAATTACTCATCTGAAAGCAATTATATTTGAAAGCTTTCACTTTCAAATTATCTCAAATTGACGTGGTTCCATCAATAATTTAATATTAATATTTTCATGAATTCAAATGGATGACGCGGTGTTTTTTAGAATGAAGTATTGAAGTTTAAATGATGCTGTCTCAAAATAAAAGTGAGTTTGTAAAATACTATATCGGTTGGATTCAGTTTCATACGGTTTAAAAGTATAAAAACCGAATCCGATTGTAAATAACCGATTTTTTATAAACCTCAACTCAATTCCACCCGATTTATATTTTTCAACCGATCAAAACCGATGTTTATTGGGTCAAATTGGGTGAGTTTCTTCGGATTTCGGTTATTTACTCAGTCCTAACCCATAGGATCCTTATGTACTACACCAATCCCCTATGCCTTTGGGACTGAAACTTGAGTAGAAAATGCGTGGAACTAGATAGTAGTTAGGGCTGAAAACAGATTGAACCAATCCAATCCTTTCAGTAGGGAAATGAGTGGTGTTTCTTGTCTATTGCACCAATCCCCTATGCCTCGGGGGACTGGTAAATTAAGCAATGTATAACACTAGATAGTAAATAGGGTTGGAAATAGGTCGGACCAATCACCTATGTCATGGGAACCGGTGATTTGAGCATGAAAATAAGTGGTACTAGGTAGTGGATTTGTAGCACTTTAAGACAACTTGGCTTGGTCAAGAAAAACTTAATTCACTGTAGTAATAATTTTTGTGCACCAAGATTTCTTCTCTCTCTCGTAGCTTTCTCCTCTCATTTTTTTCATTTTTTGCTACAACTTATTGTACTAGCCATCAAAATTCAATGAAATAAAAGATATGTTGGATATGTTCAAAATAAAGGAATAATGTTTATTTAAATCAAAAGCAACCAACCTATTGTAGTGGTTGGTTATATTTTTGTGAAAAGATGTCCATTTGCCATATTTATGAAGGAAACTATCCATTGAGATGTGTTCGATGGAGAGACACATATTTTTAAAGGAACATATATTCCTATATCTCTTTAGAAAAAGGTCTATTTGAAAACATATATACTAGTCTATCGAAGCAAGGCTACCACAATAAAAATTAGAACACAACTTGCTAATCAAATTAACTTGATAATTCTATTGACACTGGTGAATACTTATTGGTTTGACTTGTTAGTCTAGAATGTGATCAAATATTGGGCTTCATTATATCCCAAAAGCTTATTGCATATTCCCTTTACATATTTGATTGATGAAGGTAAATAGAGCCTTAAGGAAATGATAGTTCTACATAGCTTGAAGCATTGTTCCATTAGAAGATTTTTAATTTCTCTCTCACTAGATCCTACAATAAAAAAAAAATTAGGTGAAAGAGAAATTCAAGAGCTTGAAGCATTGTTTCACCAGAAGATTTTTAATTTCTCTCTCACTAGATCCTATAATAAAAGGAGAAAATTAGGTGAAAGAGAAATTCAACATATATTCTTAGGATATGTATAAAATAGCAGGGTATATAGGTTCATGGTAATAGAACCTAATGAAAATAATTGAATCAAAAGATGCTATATTTGATAAAATAGATTTAATTCAATTCCTAGATCTTAAATTATTTTTACAATTTAAAATTAGATAGATATATAAATAATCCAAGTAATTTATACTGGCATGTTGTGTATAGAAATTTAAATATTTAAAAAAATTATGAATTATGGCAATCAATTATAGTAGATGTCCTTTCATTTTAGAAGGATATATAAATGATAGTTAGATTATAAGTAAAGAATATTATGCTTCAAGAAGCAATGAATTTCAAATTTGGTGGGGTGCACATCATATTCAAAATTCGAAGCACAATAGGGCTATGGTGCTAAAGGAATACTGCCTATAATAACATGAAGCCAATAATAGTATTCTTGGATATAAATCCATCTTAAGTAAATTATAATAAAATGATCCAAATCTATCATCCATTAAATAATTAAACAGATATTGATCCAGAGTATCTAAAATCTAAATTTAAATATTAAAATCTATAATTTTAAAATTTCTAAAGTCACTAACTATAAATTTATAATCAGTTAAAGCACTAAAATAGCCACTATAAAATCTCTAAGCTTGCTAACATACATTCTAAGCCTGAATTATTCTTCATTCATAATGACTCTATTCATCTAGAAAAAGAGAAAATAAAAAGAGATATGAGCTACACAACTCAATAAGTAAAATTTATACTATCTTATCAGATCAAGTATAAATTTTTTAGTATTAATTAATATAATATTTAAGAAATAACTTTATTGCAAAGCATAATATTTCATGGTATATTGTGATAAAATAGGTCAGAGTCTTGCAAGCATAAATCATGAAGAATTCTTAAATATGTTTCAAGTATATTGTACAAATCAAAAGTCCTAAATTATTTTATTACTTATTCATATTATTATTTAAATATTGCTCATAAATATTTATGCTAAAATCACTTTATATCCATGACATAGCCCTTATTGTAGTTAACAAAGTATCATACTTTATACTTATTACGAACTTTATATCCTTGTTAGAGGGCTATTTTTATTGGATGCTAGCTTCAGGGTGTTGATTGATCCCACTTTAATGGATTTGTCATGGCTATCTAAGGGCCTTAACCATATTTCTTAAAAAAGATTTTCTTAAGTTATATTTCTTAAATCATATATGAAGAAAATACTAAACATCTTTATAAAGTTCGTAGTACATATATAATTCTTTAATAGTAAAGCAATTATGAAATTAATCTTTTCACAATAAAGATACAAATTTCATAAATATGGAGTCATATTTTATATATTAAGCATTAATATTAAAATATTCATAGAACCATTATTTCATGGTTTAATCATGATTTGCATGATATCATATGCTTGATTCTAAATTTTTAAAAAATATAGAATCATTCTTTCATCATAAAACAACTAGTAGTTTAAAAACTAGTAAAGAGTATCAAAATTACTTATCTCTTTTCATCTGAAACATTAAAATTCAATTATGTGAATCATCTTAACCAATTCAATACCTTGCAAAGCCTAATTAATTTATATGTAATTATCTTAATTGTATGAAAAGTTTAAGAGAAGAAAATAGTTAGTTGGGTGATGGTGTTTGGTGGCTTCAGTTGGTTAGATCTAAATGATTCGATCAATGAATCATAAAGCAGGGATTCGATAAAAGCCAAGATTGTTAGACAAGGATCATCAATAATGAATTTTAAGGATGCTCAACAAGAGCTAGAATAATAGGTCCAACATTTTGCTTTGAGTATCAGGATGATTTAAGGTCCTTTTATTGGAGTCAACTAAAATCTATAGGAAAGTAAGATATGACCTTCCATTGGTGTCTATGAACCAAGTGTAGAGAGAGAAAGATGGAAAGGGCTAGAACTAGGATAAACAAGGGTTTTATTATTTTTTGGCCATTGGCCATTCATTGATGGTCATAGCTTTGCTAGTTGATCATCGAAAGACCTACAAGACTTGATTGAGGGTTTAACGACCAAGAGCAGCCTTGATGATGATCAAAAAAATGAAAAAAGAGTTTCAACTTGATTTTTAGTGGTTTTCTGATAAAATCCAATTGACAAAAATAAAGAAGGTTAGGAACATTGTACCTCATCTTTGATGAGGTTTCATGGCCGACATAGTAAGCTTGGGCATCGTGTACTAGAAGAAGAAGAAAGAGGAGAAAAGAGAGAGATTCCAATGATGGTTTGATGGTGGAGGGGCTCGGAGGGCAAGGAAGGTGTTTTATAGAGGAGCTCTAGGGATCTGTCTAAATTTAATGACCCGAGAATTTCAAATTTGTCTGAAGTTTTTAGAAGGAAGAACACTCCTAATTAGAGTCTTTTGTCATCCATTTACATGTGGAACACATGCAGCCCAACCATTTAGATCTAGCCTAGAATGGGTCAAGCAAGTGGACTGAGCTTTGTTTGAGCTCTGACTAAGCCTTCGTAGCCATTTGGGGATCTAAGAACAATATATATAGCAAATCCTACTATAGTAGGAGAGTTTATTGCTCTAGATTCAGCAAGCAAAGAAGTAAAGTAGTTGGGAGTTAATAAAGTTATTTACTCTAACTTCAGCAAGCATAGAAGTAGAATGGTTGTGAGTTCTATTATATGAGATTCTATCGTGGCCTAAATTATAACTATCTCTATCAATACATTGTGATAGCGAGGCAACACTATCAAGAACATACAATAAAATTTATAATGAAAAGTCCAGACATGTTGGACTAAGACATAGCTATATAAGATATATAATTATAAAGAAAGTGATCATTATTGACCTTGTAAGATCAAGTAAAACTTGATAGATCCATTAATAAAGGAACTTGCTAGAGATTTGATGTTTAAAATATTAAAGGGATGTGACTCAAGCCCATATTCCAAAATCACTAATGGTGAAACCTTTACTCAATACTTAATATAACATCAAGTCTTGAGTTTAATATGACAAAGTACATCACAAGAGCGATTGTAAGCATTGCAATCTAATTTCAATTTCATCCCAATGTAAAAGTGCTTGGTATCCATAATGTATAAAGGATGGGCTAATGCTGTTGTAACAGAAATTTATTGAAATGCTTTAGTTATGGGAGTAGTTTTGATAGAATCTATCTATATGGTATGAAGTGAGGCCTTCTTTCAAAGCTAAAGGCTTAGCTCTTAAAGCACTTATAAAAGAATATAAAGATAAGATCATATGGTTAACACTGAACATTTATCGATACAAGAATATTATATGTGAAGATATATTTAGCTAGTCAAGATAGAATCATTGGTTTAAAGACTAGTCTATTATGCTATTCTGAGTAGCTATAATTTATCCTCACTAAGTAATTATTTAAATCATAAAATATTTTCACTTATGTATAAGATTCTAGAATTATTATTGATTTGATAAGTTAATTTATTTTGAAAATGATGGGAGTTATTGGATACTGTCAAAATGAAAGAAATAAAATTTTATTTAAATCAAAAGAACCATCCATTGTAGTGGTTGGTAGTGTGACGTCTCATAGCATGAGTTTGAAATTCTTTTAAAATTTTTTTTGAAAAAATTAGATAAATTATTAAATTTTAAATTCAAATTTCTAACATATTTCTAATATATCTTTGTGAAATGATGTGTATCCTTTGATGTGTATCTTTGTGTTTATTTCACCACTTGATTAATCCTATAATTGTACATGACCTTAATCTTTTTAGTCTTCTTCCAACTGGATATAGTTAATAATGGACTAGGATTTATCCTTCTTCTTAATATGTATCCTTTTAATTTTTTTTTTGTATCTGATCTGATTTACATATAAATTTGGTTAGATTGGTAGCTTATAAGTTGAAAGCTCATTTGGGCTATCAAATGAATTAACGTAGACTTGGATTTATTTGTGAGGTATTATATTAAAGAATTTTTACATGTATACCCTTCTAAATATGCAAATTTATATGAATCTTTTAAAATCGATATTTGTATGTGTACCTTCATAAATATTTGTACTGTACGTATTACCTTTTTTTTCCTTATTTTTTGCATATGTTCCAACATCATCTAACATCATTAAAATATTAATAGATTAAATTAAATGATTAAAATATTCTTACAAAAAATATATAAAAATAAGGATATATATGTAAATAATAATTTTACGAGGATATTCACATAAATTTTAATGTTTGGAAGGATATAAATGCAAAAATCCTAAACATAAATACATCTCTTTTGATTTATTAATTTTTTCTTTGTTCTAATGAATATACTTAATTTATTGACTTATATGGATAAAAGGATCTTTTTATTAATTGATAGATCAAAATTATTTTGTCTACAAAATAGACAGATCACAACCATCCATGTTTCTCTAATGTATAATAATATATTATGAGAAAGGTATCTAAATGTGATATTAGGTGGATTGCTTGCATATGTGCACAGAATGGATATAGTTGTGGGTTTGCACATTATACAATAATGATAATTTATAATCTTTTATATTTATTTAAAATTTTATCAAAGATATACTATAAGGTAAATCATACTATATGAAATGTAAAATCAGATCCACTATATATATCATACCATATGAAGAATTCTTGAGAGAACTCGAGTCACGTTGGTAGGACCTAGCCAGACTTTTCTAAGTTTTTTTGTAGATTTTGTGAAGTCATTGCTAAGGATAATAATTGGACGGCTTTTGAAGCTGCCTTCAAAATGCTGAGCACCTTCGTTTGACTCCTTTCTTCATTGTTGGCATCTTTCTTCCTGTCGCTGAAGATCTCCTCACCATCGGACTCAGTCTCTCTCATCACCACTCCTAAGGATGATCGATTGAACTCTTCCTCTCTTCCTTCATCGGAGATCTCTTTGGTGTCGAACCTATACTCCCTCTCATTACTACTGAAGAAAAAATCGCCTTTTTTCTGTGTAGGATCTTCCAGATTTCATCAAATCTGAGGCGGAATAAATTTTAATTCAATCCTACGCTATTTCAGATCTAATGTCTATTAGATCTAATTTTATTATCTGATATTTTAATTTAAATTAAATCTAAAATATAAGAAATAAAGACATA
>KE505117.1:219157-232150 GCA_000441515.1 Elaeis oleifera
CTCCTCCCCCCCCCTCCCCTTCTCCCCTTCCCTCCCTTCCTCGCTCTCTCTCTGATTCTGTGTGGGAATGCAACGATAATGTGATTTCTTTTGTTACTTATTATTTTTTTTAAAAAAAATCGGAATTTTTGTTTATTGATGGGTAAAAGTAAGATTTTAGTGTTTAATTTCGGGCTATTTGGGTTCATTATGGAATTCCTCTTCTATTTCTTTATTTTTTTAAATTTCCTTTGTCCTAGCATGCCGTTTTTGCCAATTTTGTTGCCAAGAGAAAATGGAAGATTTCTCATCCATGGACCAATAAATAGTAAATTTGTTCTGTGGAGTGCTTTTATTCTGTGGTAGTTTGCAATTTTTTAGTTTGTTAAGGTCTTCCATATATATAGGCAAAAATATATCTTTTTATTCCTGAGATATATACTTGTTCGCCTTCTTGAAGATGCTTCTTTTTATTTCTTCCTTCAATGAACTTCTCTTTTTCTAGTTGTTTGAGAAGTTCTAAATTGTGTTTTATAGGTTCTATGTAATAGAATGTTATGATGGAAGCATGCATATATATCTTATCTTCTTATTCTTTTGCAAAGCCTGTCGCATCAGAGAGCCTGTTAGATTAAACGGCATAGCAATTCTGGTTTCCTTAGTATTCATTACTTTACTGTGTGAGAGCAGCATATGTGGGTGGAGATAGGGGAGAGCGAAGCAGATAAAGAGCGCATGTTGTTGGAGATTGAGAGGGAGTGCTTGGGAGTGTACCGGAGGAAGGTTGATGAAGCCAGCAAGGCCAAGGCACAGCTCCATCAGTCTGTGGCTGCCAAAGAAGCAGAGCTTGCAGCTCTCATGGCTTCCCTTGGGGAACACACTCTCCATTTGAAGGTACACCTGCGCATCAATATACACAAAACTAATCATAGTGATGTAGTGGAAGGTATTTTGAGTCATACTAATATATGTTGGCGACAACTAATTTCCATTTCCATGCACCATATTAATTGATCATAATTGCTGAGTTCATGTTTAGACATGGATTTAGATTTTTTGCAATGAGCAAGCACTGAAATACATTAAGACTAACTATGGAAGAAACCCATCTTCTTTCTGTTTCCTCCTCTGCGATGTTCCCATTGTTATGCAGTTAAAAGTCCTCAAGCTTTTTCATTTTTTTTATTGGAGATAACAGATTAATCTTGATTTCATTTAGCAATGAGTGAATAAAATGGGGACATTGATTATGGTAATGTCAGTACGAAGTATACTCGCTTTGTTTCATAACTTTCAGTTGCAACTTTTGGTTTGCATAACACTGTGGAAGCAAGAGACTGCTGTCTCTGTTATCTGTCTTCAGTTGATACTGCAGAACATGTTAGTATTCACTGTGTGAACCAATTTTACCAAATAAATTCCCATCTAATGCATACACACACACACACACACACTCTCTCTCTCTATCTCTATCTCAGTTTCAGTCACATTGAATCTTTTAAGTTTCTTTAAGTTTGCATCTCAAGTTTCAATATTCACCTACCATAGAGGATCATGAATGAAGAAACTAACAGAATTTTTCACTGAGCAGCAACCCGGGGTGTCATTTTTTTCATTCAATGGTTCCCTCCAAAGATGATAGTTTCTGGCAATAGAGTATGTGGCCTGAGACTTAGTGGCAGGAAACTTCTACCTAATGTAAACGTACCTACTTCAAAAATTCCCCAGAAACTTGAACCTGCACCTGCATCCTAAGAACTTTCATATTTAAGTGTTTTTAGAATATTCAGTCCCACCAACCCACTCAATATATGCTCTCGATGCTGGCAGCTATGACAAGCATGCCATCTTTACTTGAATAACTGGAGTCTGCAAGAAACGTTTTACATTGCCTGAGCTTATATTTGTTGCAATATGTTTGATTGTGGAGCATGTTGTCAAACTTCTCATGTCAGGTTCTTCATTGGACAGGTCTAACAATTGCCTAGCTATTCTACGTTCTTGACATTGGATGTTTTGAAAGAAGGATCTATAAAAGATTTTGCATGCAGACCAAAACTAGAAGACAAAATAAAGTAGATTTATGCATGTTAGAGTTATGTGTCTATGTACAATAGTTGTTATCCTAAATAAAGCAGGATATCTTATAATCTGATGTTGATGTGTTCGCTTAAGCTTTGGAAATATCCCATCATGCAGTGCTCCTTCCATGCTATAGTCTTGCAGTTTTCTTTCAACACAGGTTGGTACTTTAGTTCCATTAGGGACACTCTTCCTGTATCCACAATTTCGTTGTGTATAAAGAAATTGATCAAATACTAGGATCTTGCTGCCCAACAGCATAAATATCATTAATTTTTATGAGCATGTGCATGTTTATAGACTAATAGTATTTATTGCATGCAAATGTAAGGCTTCACTTACAAAAACTCATGTAATGTGAATTCAGTTGTTGGCTAGATATGCTAATGACTGTCTCTGGGATGTACATCAATTAGGGGTGCAATTGAGCTGAGTTGAGTCAAGTAGTTGGAAGTTCGAGCTCGATTCGACTCAAAATATTCGGGCTTGAAATTCGGCTTGAGTTTGACCAAGTCTTAATATCTCAAGTTCGAGCTCGGCTTGATGAAAATAACAAAACTCGAAATCAACTCGACTCGACTCGAATATCAACCGAGTCATATTCGAGCTCAAGTTCAAGCTCGAAATCGAGCTTTAATCTACTAATAGTATATGTATTAATATATATATTATAAATAAAATAATATTATTAAAAATATATATAAACTTGAGTAGGCTCGCGAGCTTTCGAGCTAACTATCCTGTTACTCGAGCTCGACTCGAAAAGCTACTCGAGCTCGATTCGACTACTCGAACTCGATAATAACCGAGTCGAATTGAGCCCAGACTCGAGTCGAGCTCGAGTAGCTCGCGAGCAGCTTGACTCATTTGCATCCCTAACATTGATGAACAAGTAAATTCTTTCTCAAACTCTATCCATGTCATTGTGACCCTATGCATATGCTCCTGCATTAAGCTTTTGTGCCTTATTTTATGTTCAATGTGTAGGGTTGTCTATAGTATTGCATCTGCAGTGCAGATAATTCTATGATTTGCAGATGATACTATATATTGAAGTTCTAATGTGTCTGTGATCTCAATCTGCGATATGGGCATTGTTAATATATTGATATGAATCGATGAGAAGGTGCGGCATCCGAAAATTCTTTTTTTTTCCTTCCAGCCCCGCGCATGGGCAAATCACCGAGGGCGGTCCGCGTGGTGCTGCACCGCCTGCGGTGCACAAAGCATTTCTCATGAATCGATTCAATCGGGATTTTTGTCTGCTAGACATGATGTGGCATAACTGTTAGCATCTTGTTGGATATTTTCTTAAGCTTGGCTGCTCATTTATTATCGATGGATAACCATTTTCTCTTCCTTCCCCTTTTTCTTGCTTGTGGACCAACGAATGCATATGTAGCCATTTATATGATTGCCATTGGTACAGGGCATGATATTCAAAATAGGAATTTACATTCAAAAAGCATGTTAGATGTTTGATTCTGCAACAGTTTTACTATTGGAACATGCCGTTAGATTTCCAGCATTCATAATTTGCCTGCATTTATTGCTGAGTTGCTAAGGATATGGTAGTCATTTATTTTCATGGTATTTAACTACTGCAAACATGAAAGTTTTTGACTGCATAATGTCAAAGTCTAATTTTAACTCTGAAAGTTGAAGTTTAGGACCAGTCTTGCAGTAATTGATTACTAGATAACTTCATATGTCTGCAGAAAGACAAAAAACTGGGATCATTGAAGGAACAACTTGCTTCAGTAGCACCTTTGGTGGAAGATCTGAGAGCAGAGAAGGAGGAACGGGTCAAGCAATTACTGATATACGATCCCAGATTGAGAAGATCAGTGCTGAACTAACAGAACATAATTATCAGAATGACACTTTGACTAGTCCTGTTTCTATTGAAGAGCATGATTTGTCAATGAGGAAGCTTAATGAATACCAAGCAAGGCTCCGGGCGCTCCAAAAGGAGAAGGTATCTTATCCCTAGCATGTTACATACTCTGCAATAATTTACTCTTGTATAGTCATCAATGCCATGTGATTGTTTTTTCACCCCCTTTTTTTTTTTTGACATCACAGCTGTAAGTGGACACAGTGGTCATTTTTATTTTTAACTAAGCCATATTGGAATTTAAGGTTGTAGAACTATTGGTAGCTTGCTTAAATCAATAGTTTCAATCTCCTTATCGTTGGAGAAAATTGAAGATATATGGGATGGAGAAGTTGTTATAAAGAAAATTAGCACCTGTAAAATGCTTTAAGATACCCAAGGAAATGCAGGTAAGGATCTTGAATATGATATAATGCAAAATAACTTATGATAATGTTCAAGTTATTGCACTGCTTTCACTCCTAGCCCGCAAGTATTTGCCCGACCATTTCATCAATTGTTACATGTATGTAGTTAACAAGAATGTGCTAATGATGAAAATGTTTAATGCTGAAATGTATCTTTATATCTATAACAATTATGTTTAGTTGAAACAATAAAGTAGTCTAAAGACACATGGCTTGGGATGAAGAAATATGGCATCAAGTTGTGAAGGACTAAGAATGAGGAATCAGTTAGCTTCCAATGAAATCATATTAAACCCTTTATTGAAAAATCTGCGGTGTCATTGGCATCCTCGAGTTCCAAGTAATCGAGGGTCTCATTTATATCCCTAATGTCATAAACAATGGATGACTATTTCAAGGAGGCCTTTTGGCTTCTGCGAGATGTTATATCACTTATTACCCCCTTCACATAAAATATCTGCAAGAGCACTTACATTCTTCTTGTCATTAAAAAAGGGAATCTCCTCTGCTTCATTAGGAGCTTTCTGTGCGGTTGGCTGAGAATTTGTTAACAAAAGATCTTTATTGCAATTTCTTATTACCCAATAATGCTGAAAGGAAGCAAAAGTATATGCAACTTTGGTAACTCCCTTTGGTGAAGTCCTTCATTCAAGTTAAATGCATATGAACCACTATTATGAATTCAACTTGTACATTTTGATCCCTGCTAAATTATCATGCTTTTCAGGTTCATATATTTGCCCTCCAAAAGTATCATTCTTTTCCCAGCTGGATATACTGAACTTGTGATCAATCTCTGAAGCTCTTTTCTCATAGAACTATGTTGAAGTACTTAACCAAATAAAGGCACTAGTGTCTTTAATTTTACTCACATTAACTCCAAGAGTTTCTTCTAAACATGAAACTGCAAATGGTTCCCTTTGACCCTCTAAAATGAGGTCACAAGAAGCGAATCTCCATTTCTGGTCACCCGTCAAAGATGTGGGCAAAGAATTCTACCAACCAAGATGCCACACAAACAAGGGATCATATCTCCTTTGTGAGCGTATTATTCTTCTCCAATATTCCCTCTTTCAAATCATGTTAACTTATATGCAATATGAAACCAAGAAAAATTTGTAAAAGAGAACTTCATGTAGAATAAAAGTACTCCTGTTGCTACTACTACATTTTTCATGAACAACTTTTCCATGATCTACCACTTTAAGCCTTATCTAATGGTTATTCTTTAATAACCCAATTTAATCTCCTGATTCCGTTCTTTTCATGGGATTTCCCTTCTGCCTACTGCAGCATTCAAAACCGTTTCTATGTAATACCTTTTCATCAATTATTTTTCCTCATAATTTCATGTCAAATGCTGCAAGTTATGTGCTTGCTAGCGTATTCATCCACTTTAAATGGTAGCACTAATGCTCTGTTAATGTTGTACTCTGCTGATTCCAGTCCGATCGCCTTCATAAGGTTCTGGAATGTGTAAATGAAGTGCATTCTTTATGTGGTGTTCTTGGACTGGACTTTAAAAGACAGTGGATGAAGTGCATCCAAGTTTGCATGAGACTGGTTCAGGGCAATCCACAAGCATTAGTAATAACACACTGGAAGGTCTAGCCCAAGCTGTTTTGAAGTTAAAGCAGAAAGAAGTTCGAGTCCAAAAGGTAATGAGAAAATTTTGTAGTCTTATATTTATTTGTCTCTGTGCTATGCTTATGACCCATGCTTGCACTATAGCTAAGGGAACAGTGGAATCACTGTTTGAACTTTGGAACTTGATGGATTCATCTGATCAAGAAAGGAAGCGCTTTGGAAGACTAACATGCATCGTTGGATCACCAGAAGAGGACATCACATATTCCTGTTTGCTTTCACAGGAAACAATCGAACAGGTTTGGTTTAGTGGGCTCTCGTTATCTTTGAATACCACATTTGGTCCAGCTAGTTAAATCAATATTATATCCTTGACAGACAGAAGCTGAAGTGGAAAGGCTAAAAAACTAAAAGCCAGCAGAATGAAAGAACTCGTTCTGAAGAGAAGGTCAGAATTGGAAGAAATATGCCGAAGAGCACACATTGAGCCTGATATGACTACAGCACCTGAGAAAACTAATGCATTGATAGACTCTGGTATGATACTTCTGCTTTCATCTGCTTTACAGAAGGTACTGTCACATATTTCTCGCCATTACATTATCTATCTTCTGCATGAAGGTCTTGTCGATCCTTCCGAACTTCTGGCCAATATTGAGGCACAAATAGTGAAGGCAAAAGAAGAAGCTATGATCCGGAAAGATATGATGGATAGGATAAGCAAATGGCTTGCTGCTTGTGATGAAGAAAGTTGGCTTGAAGAATACAACCAAGTAGGCTGGTTTTCCCTGATACTGAAACTCTGGCCACATGTAGATGCAGTACAGAAATCATGCGTGCATGCAACCACACGTGCAAGTGTGCACACACACATACAGATGCTTATTCTTTAACAAATGTTCTCTAGGTTTTGCTAACAATACTTGATCTTTATTCTTGAGTTTATGCCTGTTGCAAAGCTAAAGTTGGCACTTTCACCTGGGATGCAGGACCAGAACAGGTACAGTGCTGGAAGAGGTGTCCATTTGAATCTAAAACGAGCAGAGAAGGCACGGATCACTGTCAGCAAAATTCCAGGTACTTTATTCCCAAACCATGTATCATCCTAGTAATTTACAGCTATGTCAGAGCTGACTGGAGATATTATTCACAGCCATTGTGGATAGTCTGATAAACAGAACTTTCACCTGGGAGAATGAGAGGAATATGCCATTCATGTATGATGGGTGAGTTAGGTTTTCCTCTTGTTTCATATGGATATTTGAATTTATTTATTCCCCCCAAGCTTTTCATTTGGTTAATAACATTTTCAGGTTCGTTTAGTATCTATTCTTGAGGAGTATAAACTTACCAGACAACAGAAAGAAGAGGAGAAAAGACGATATCGGGTAGATTTTGCTTGCCAAGATGCCACTGTTAATCCATCACTATAGACAAGCAGTGAATTGATCATTCATCTGCCTTTACCTGTTGCAGGATCAGAAGAAGCTACAAAATCTACTTCTTACAGAGAAGGAAGCAAGATTTGGGTCCAAACCAAGCCCAAGGAGCAACAGTTTTAATAGAAAGCCAAATGGGTATCATGTAAATGGAAATGGATTCATGACCCCCACTCCACGGCGGCTTTCTGTTGGTAGTGCCACCCCCGAACTCCTTACACCACGCTCGTATTCTGGTCGTTACAATGGATACTTTAAGGAGACGAGGCGGTTGTCAACCACACCACTGAACTTTGTTTCTTTATCAAAAGATGATACCTTGTCGACCTTCACATCAGTCAGTGGTTCAGAACCAGAATCTCCGCAACAACTCTAAATCTGGACACTGGTATCTCTATCTAATATCTCTATTTTCATATCACTGATGTCTATATTTTGCATTTTCACCAAAATGCACTGTGCTGTGAGACAGCTAGTTATGCAGATTCTAGCAACCAACTCGAACTGGATTCTCATCTGTTTCTGCAGGCTAAAAAAAAAAAAGAAACCCGATCGTGGATTCATAAGTCAGACAACAGCATGACTGGAATGGAGGAGATTCAGGCATCCGAATTTGTTAGGAGAAATGCATGCTAGCGTTTTACCAGTGTTGTTTTCTTAGGATTTCGACTGGTGAGTGTTTACAGTAGAGAGATAATGCTTTATAGGCTGAAATTTTATGGTGTAGATAAAGAAACTAACTAGGAGGTGCTGACTGGGTTGCATTAAAGATTGGTTAGTTTGCTGAGAATAGCATTGTGAAACTGTGTTGGGTGCTGGGTCTTCATGTACATAATGCGGTGGTCCTTGTGTGAACTACGTGTCTGTACCTTGTACAGCGTTTCAACGGGTAATATGTTGTTGTTTGCAAGCATCTGTTGGTGGTTGTTGTATTGATAATTACAAACATATATAATCATTCACGTGACGTTCTAGATGGCAGTGTTTGCGCGTCTCAAGAGTTCCTTAATGGTTTCAATAACAGGATACAAATCTTTCAGAGCTAAGAAATATGCTAACCAGTGGAGCTGAAGAAATTTTACAAAAGATGTTTGACAATTTTTTTTTTTTTTTTTTGTTGCTTTTACAGATTTCAGCTAGCAGTTGTTCAAATTTGTAATGGTCATGTTTTTATGTCATAGAGAGGCGATCAATGACATAATTGTTTTCTTAGATACACTTTATTTCTCAACTTATGACAAGCCACTAATTACAATATCGGCAGTATTTCTGTGCCAACTCTTTCAAGTATGATCATTGTTTTGTGGTGAAGCAAAGTTTGTTGCAGTAATCTGTATGATAACCATAAATCAACATGTTATTTCTAAAGGCAGTTGCTAGGATTTTGTTCAACTTGCACCTGATATGTTATTTAATTCTCAGAAGACATGTTGAATTTTCCTTTTCAAACCTTGCCAGGCATGTGTTTTATAGCCGGATTCCATGGAATGTTAGTTTGCTATCAGGTTCTTGGAAGATTGACCACCATGTACATGACACCAGTTTTCATGTAGTTAGGCTAGGCATACGAGAATTGAAGTCTACTTGGTTGGATGGCAGATGTAATTGTTTCTTTACGGGCGACTTCTTGTTTTAAACAAGCTAGAAATTGGTTTATATGACCAGTTGAATTCAGGGTAACACATTTAAATCCCATTAATTATCGGCTAGGAAATTCTTGTGGGTTTTTGGGATCAACAAGCCTTCACCTAGGTGGCATTAAGGAGGGCTAGATCTTGAGGGGCCGTACATGTTTATTACCTAAATCGTAATGAGGATGAGATAATTTTACGTAATTAAAACTTTTATTCCCTAAACTTCTCTCATCCTTCATCCATATTATTTCTTTATATCTCATTTTGTCTTGCCAGAGTTCTTCCTCGAAGTTGTCACCTCTTATTCCAAGTCCACCATTCTTGACCTTGTAGACTACGCGCTCTTATCAATGAAGTGGAAATGCGATATTTTTTTTGGGACCAGAGGACATGGTAACCCATTGATCATTTTATGGCACAAGGTTTATACCAGCACTTTCAACTTTTGCGTTCTTGAGAAATCCTTTTTTTTTTTTTTTTGTCTAAAAGGATGTTAATTTGTTGATTTAGGAGGGTCATCAGATTCAATATGAACTATTTGACCTTTATAAGAAGATTAGTTAGATTCTAAGAGTGGGATCCATCTTCGTCATATAGGAAGATGAATTGCGAGCCAACTTCCAGAGAAAAAATTTACAGGTACGACATCTAATTGAGACACTTTTTTTCTAATTTTTGAAATTAAATAACTTTTTGAGCTCCTATAGAGCCACTTCTAAAAGTGGTCAAATCCGAATTTCATCATTTTGGGCCTTGAATAGACCGATCAAAACCCAAATTTCTTTTTCAGCAAAAGTTTGACCAGGAATATCTCCCAATTGAAAAAGAATTAGACAGAGTAGTTATATCTATTAAATCTACATTAAAAAATGTCAGTAAAAAAAATATTAAAAGTGGTAACTGGCAAAGCTCCGGGTCTAACACCATGAAACATTCCCACACGAATCATCGGAAGCGATCTTGTGGTGTTTCAAAATGGGCTTGTCTCCTCTGAAAACGTTGTACATTTTTTGTAACCAATACAGTGATCTATAATGATCAATGCTTTATAGGCAGGCTCAGTTTTCCCAAATAAGCCTTTAATAGTTTGCATTATTTATACACTAACATTGAAATCTTAGATCAAATAGATTCTGCCCTTGTACAATATAATCAAACTGCATGATCTAGTGATCAACGATCATTCGAACTTTGGAAAAGGCTGTCGCAGCATCTGTAGTAGGATGGAGGACTTACTGTAATGCCCTTGGATTGGAGAACAAAAGTCAATTGCATGGTTTTATCAAGATTCGAACTCTTTACATTGATGAAACACTTGAAAATGTTGTACTGCGGATTCCTAAATAATGAGGGCACAGGATCTCGAGCAATGGAGTGATGCCTCTTGCGATCAGTCTGTGCAGAAGATTGTTGAGCTGTTCTTTCTTCATTTGTTGCTCTAATGATTCCGTCTTCTTCCATAAGCTTTCCGTATATGACTCATTCAATGTGCCTCCAACCTACAAAAAGGGTTTCGTGGGCAATCTGTAAGCTTTCTGCAAGCATCAAACTAAAGATTAACCTGTCCAATCTGTGGCCAATTTTGTCATTTCTGTAGCTCATCTATTCCGTAGGAACAAATTATTTACAGGTGAATGCCAAGTCATTGGAAATCAAAATGAAGATCTTTTACGCATCCACTTGAAACACAATGGAGTGAGAATATGTTCAGTAGGAAAAAGCATTGTGAGAATTTGTTTTATTTGACTGATTCAAATTAAAGTCCCACAACCTGAACAAGGTGTAGTGAAAATAAGGTTTGCTTGTTATATATGAAATAAAAGTTCTACTTAATTATTTACTTGTATAAATAATATCATATTTTAATAAATTCCGTGAGTATTTGTGCAAATATATGTTTAATCCTACATCCACTAAATATTAGGTAGATCGTGGATACTTGTATAGAGCTAAGAAATCTAAATAATATCTTTTAATTAGCTTTTTTTTGGTGAGATCTCGGGCTATCATAAACAGTATCATTGTGAACCTAACCCATGACCCATGTGGATTAAGAGACTATAGTTCGGGCCCATAGGGGGCTGACCACAGCTAATCATGGCTAATCATGGTATTTGTGCTCAAATTTGGTTGGGTTAGAACCTTGAGCTTGCCGAGGATGCAGGGACTTAAATAGAGAGTGTATGAGGACATATACGGATGTGTATTTAGTCCAACATCAAATATATACTAAAAAGATATTCAATACTTGCACAGAGCTAAGAAATCCAAATAATATCTTCAATCTATTCTTTTGGAATGAAGTCTTAGGTTATTACAGCTAATACATTTTATCTTGACACAACAACCTGTGTAATGAAATTTAATATGTGATAGAAAATCTCAGAACATTATGAAACCTTAAATGAGTACAATGATCTCTTGATTCACTAGGTAATGCAATAAACTAATGAAGGTGTTTGAACCTTAAATGTAGATAAGAGAGGAAGAATTTATACTCTAATCCATGTTATTGTTGCCAAAATTCTTAGACCTCGAGATGGTTCAGGATATGGTACTACTGTAGAAGATCGAGCATGCGAAACTGGGATCCTAGATGCATCTATATCCAAATCATACTTTGGATCCTATTTCACACAACCAAGGTATGATCTGTATGGATATCCTATGTCTAAGACATCATATTCAAGTGACTCCTACCCTCCATAGTCTTATAGCTAGATGACTGATCAGATTTTGCTATCTTGATCTCCCTTCAAATGGGATGGCCAGCCTAGTATCAGAAACTGGATCAGTATTAGGGTGGCTATCTAGGAAGCTCATGTTATGAGGTGCAAGGATGGGTACGGTACCTACGTTGGAGTCAGATCCCGAGTTCCAACCATGATGATGTCTATTAGTATAGATGCTCTATGAAGAGCCAGATATTGACACATATTTTATAGTTAAAATCAATTAAATATATGCATTTTCGAGATCAAAAATGTGCATTGCCTATGCTAATTATATCACAATTACATTTATTAATCGATCATATGGTCTATGGAGACCAATATAACATAAAATAATATTAAAATAGCATTGCAATCATAATTCAAATAACTACAAATATTAAAATAATCTCTCAAAACAAAAAAAACTTCAAAAATACAAAAAAATAAAGAGAAGGGATGTAGCGATAACCAGTATGCTCGAGCATACTAAATGTTGGTATGGTACGAATTGGTACCAATAGTGTACCATACTAGTCATTGACTGATATTGCACCTAGTACCAGTTCGGCGGACCTTGATTGCAATATTTCTCATCCTAATCTTTCTTTATATAAAAATAATGCAACCTAACAATATCCGAATATATACGCAAAAAAATGCTTATATAAATGTCTCTTTGTTGTGGGATGTAAAATACCTCATCCTACTCATCCTTATATCCCTTAGTTTGACCAGCCAAGAAACCCACATCCATTCTTAAATGCTACTTACATCAAGATGGCTCATGCTTTTCTTAATCAGGTTGGGACCTTTGCCCAAAGGAGAAGGCTTTTGGACCTATATTCGATAAGCATTTAATGGCCCTTTCTTCTCCCTTCTTGCCTTGGTTAACTTGGGGATTATTTCAAGCATATTCTTGCTAGTCTTAAATTCAGTAAGTAGAGACTGACATGGCTAGGCAAGCATGGGTTGCCTAACCCTTTCTATGCTAGTACTTAAGGCCTCCAGCTCATTTCTTGGATGAGACCAAATATTAGTCCTCAACAATCAACATTAGCAACCAATCTTTCTATTAATCCCAAGCAAAGTTTGTCGAACTAGTATTGAAGAGCATATCGACCTGCAAATATGGATCCTATGGTGCTGTTCCGGGGCATACCGACATAGAGAGAGCCGAAGAGGGAGAGGGAGAGGGAGAGAGAGGAAGAGAGAGAGAGAGAGGAGGAGGAGGAGGAGGAGGAGGAGAGAGGAGGA
>KE505117.1:239115-253754 GCA_000441515.1 Elaeis oleifera
GAAAGAAAAAGTTAAAGATCATGTGATTATGAAAAGAGAAATGAAAGATAAGACATGAAACAATTGATGAACAAAAGTGTTTCACCTGTTAATATATGATGATGCATCTATTTTAACAAGACAGAAAATTTATGAACGTTTGCCGTATTCTGAATATTCAACATGAGATTTTATATTTATTGCTTATTTTATTTTCTAGATTATATTATTATATCAGTGTGATATGAGAATTCTTACTGGACAGTAAATCTCACACTCTTTCATCTTCTTTTTCTTCTCAGAGTTACAGGATGTTTATGATTGACTATGGCTTGAATTTACGAGTGAGCAGATGGATAGATAGAGTGTCATAGTACTTGATCAGAGGATTGAAAGAATATTATTTGTAATTATGCAAGGTTTTACGAATTATTGTTGAAATTAATTGTTATGGATGTTAAGGTTGTAATGTTTTTTTGGCCTCGCATATTCTTTAGGGCTTGCTCTAAGGAGTGTGCGGCCATCACGCATCCGACCCGGGTGTTGGGTTCGGAGCGTGACACTTTCAATGTGTAGAATTTGGTTCCTCCATAAAATGGCTTAGTAAGCCAACTTTATATAGAGTATCCGATCTTGTGCATGTGAGGTATCTTAAGCTTTCAACTAAGCTTTTGTAAAGAGTAGGATCTATCACCTTACTTTCTTCGAATTTTAATAGTTTGACTCCACAATCAACGAGGGTGCTTATTGGCTTGCAATCTTCCATCTTAAATCTCTTAAGAATCTTCTTTACATATGCTTCTTGAGAAATGAAGATACCTTCAATATTTTGCTTGACCTCTAAGCCGAGAAATATGACATAATCCCTAAATCCATCATCTCGAATTATTAGGTCATAGCTTGCTTGAATTCTTCAAACATTTAAAGGTTGCTCTCTGTAAAAATAAGATCATCTACATATAAAGAACAAGTAATAAATCTTCATTTTTTTTATTCATATATAAGGCATGCTCATATGAACATTGTATGAAGTTATTAGCTTCGAAGTATGCATCAATTCTATTATTCGATCATCTAGGTGCTTGTTTCAAGCCATAGACCGACTTCTTCAACTTCAAAACTTTTTCTTCATGACTCTTCTTTACATACCCTTTAGGTTGAATCACATAAATCTCTTCTTCTAGAAATCCATTTAAAAAAGCTGATTTGACATCCATTTGAAGAATTGGCTATTTAAATTATGCGGCAATAGAGATAAGCAATCTTATAGTTTCATACGAGTAATCAAGACGAACACTTCTTCATAGTCAATACCAGCTTGTTGCTTGTAGTCTTTGGCCATTAATCTTGCTTTGTACTTCTCTATATGTCCTTGAGCATTCTTCTTCTTATAAACCCATTTGATACCTATGGGTTTATGGCCTTGGAGAGAGTAGTAAGTTCCCAAGTATCATTTTTCTCTATTGCTTTGATCTCCTCATCCATGACGGCTTTCCAAATCTTATCTTGTATTGTTTCTTCAAAAGAATATTTCATTATTAGCCAAAAGACAAATGAGATTAAGTTCGTTTGTTACCTCATAAAGTTCTTGCAAACTCCTTATCTTTCGTTGCATTGGACTATCATCCAAAAGATGTGATACTCTTGAATGTGAAGATGAAGATGGTAAAGAAACTTCAAAATCCACCTTTGGGTCTTTCTCTTCTTCTTTTTTCTCTTCATAAATAGCTCTTTATTTGATTGCCACCTCCACATGCCATCTTCATGGAACTCCACATCTCTACTAACATGAATCCTTTAGTTTTTGGATTAAAGAGTTTGTAAATTTTAGATCGAGCATCATAGCCGATGAAGATAAACTTTTCACTCATCTTCAAGCTTCCTTCTTTTTGGTTTGGAGTATAAGCATAAGCGATACTTCCAAAACCTTCAAGTGAGAGACATTAGGTCGTTTTCCACTCCATGTCTCTTGCAGAATTATGTCCTTTAGGCCCTTTATAGGACATCAATTGAGCAAGTAGATCACATAGTTTACGTCCTCCACCCAAAATTCCTTCGACATGTCCTTCGTCTTCAGCATGCTTCGAACCATATCAAGAAAGGTCCAATTTTTTCTCTTCGCCACGCCATTTTGTTGGGAGAATAGGATGCCTTCAAGAGTCGCCGAATGCTATGCTCCTTATAAAAGTGTTCGAACTCTTTAGATGTGAATTCGCCTCCATAATCGGATTGCAAGGCCTTTATGTAGCCACATTCTTTTTCCACCATTATTTTGAACTTCTTAAATGTGAAAAATCCTTCAGACTTTTTTTTTAAAATACACCCAAGTTTTTTTGCTAAAATCATCAATAAAGGTTAGAAAATAACGATGCTCTCCAAAGGATGTTGGAGAAATTGACCCACATATGTCAGTGTGGATGAGTTCAAGTGGCTTCTTTACATGATAGAAAGTTTTTTTGAAAAAACTCTTCCTTGGTTGCTTGCTAAGAACACACTCTTCACAAAATTATTCTAGAGAGTCAATATGTGATAGCCCTTCACCATCTTCTTGCTTGATAGTTGTTTGAGGCCACCAAAGTAAATATGTCTAAACCTCAAGTGCCAAAGCCATGAACTATCCTTCAGACTTGCATTCAAACATTTAGCATTGACATGTTTGATGTTAAGCATGAATATTTATTTTTGTCATTTGAACATGGGCTATCAAATTATTCTTTTGATCTTTCAAAAATAGACTTTTATTTTCATATACCATTTTTTTTTCTCCAAAAGTTGCCCCAAACTCAAAATATTGTTCTTCATCTTCGATATGTAATAACATTAGAGATAAAATTATAACTTCGATCTTTTAATTAATAAAGATTTTACCTTTGTCCTTCACGTCTACTTTGGAGGAGTCACCAAAAGACACATGCCCATTCACCGATTCGTCCAACTCCACAAATATGTTCTTATAGCCACACATGCGATTACTTGCGTCGGTGTCCAAGTACCACATTTTGCTCATTGGTATCATCTTCTTGGCAAGCTAGCAACAACACTTCATCACCATCTTCTTCTTCTTTTTTGCATAATGAGCCTTCTTTTCAACTTAGTTAGCATCATTATACCAACAATCCGAAATATAATGACCAAGTTTGTTGCAATTAAAATAATGAACTTTGAAATTGTCAGACCTTTGGCCTCTAGATAAGCCTCCTTGTTCATGCCCTCCTTTTGGACTTTGGCTAAACTCTTCTTTGCTATTATAGCCTCCACATCCACAGCCACGTCCACGGCTTCTCCATTGACCACGACCTCATCCTCGGCCTCTTTGACTTCTTTCATTCTTGGAGTCTTCTTTCCTCCTTCAAAGTGAACTTAGATTGAAGAGCTTGCTCCAAAGGCTCTTGCTTTTTCTTATTAAGCCTTTGTTCATAGGCTTGTAAGAAACCCATGAGTTCATTGCCTCCTTCATTTGTAGAGTTTCATATTCGCCTCTAAGAGTTTGAAGGTGAATTTTTTTTCACTTTTTCAACTCCTTTATATGCATTTTGGAGAATCTCCCATGCTTCTTTGGAGGTGGTGGCCGCAACAATCTTCTCAAAAGTTGACTCATCTACGGTTTGGTAGATTAAGTAAAAAGTCTTCTCATCTTTCTTCCTTTGTCTCGCAGGACCTCTCGTTGTTGCTCCATGAGAATATCTCCTTCTCCGGCTTCTTCATAGCCTCTTTCGACTATGCCCCAAATATCTTGAGATCCAAGCAACACCTTCATTTGAATACTCCAATTCTCATAGTTGGTGTTGTGAGATGAAGAATAGGTAATTGTGAAAGTCCCCCTACATTAGCCATAGCTTTGATACCACTTTGTTATGGTGGATAGAGGAGGAGAGGAGAATTTATAGTATTTCTCTCTAGATATGAAGAGAGTAGATCTAATAGAAGAAGAAAACTTTAACTTTGTTTGGAATTCCTTGAGCTCTCTTGATCCAAAATGGCTCAAGTACATCCTTTATATAGGTGATTTTACAACCCTTCAATTACCTTCTACACAAAATACTAAGAGCCATATTTATAAGCAACACTTTGATTTTATACATGGAGGGAATTCTAAATGTTCATAGGAAATATTAAAGGTCATGGCTAATAACAAGACAATATTAATTTGGTTTACAAATTTCAATACCCTTTCTTGAAACAAGGTCTCTTGAAAATACAAAAGACTCTTTGACCACCAAATAACATCCCTTGATTTTATCAAACTTGGACTTTAAGATCCATGCACAATTAAATTTAGATATTTCCAACATCTAAATCTAAAGGTGTTGGAAACTTGATATTCTTCATGAACAGTGGATCAAGTTTAGATTGGAGTTCCCCATTTGATATGTTATGATTAGTCATCATGTGCCAGCTAGTTTCAAAACCTATTTAAGACATCATTATTAGTGCATTTGAATTAAACAAGTTATATGATTTGTTCTTCTTGAGTTTTTTGAGAGGCGATCAATTCTAAGTGCCATTGTTAATACCAAACCGCTCTTTGATACTTTGTATATTAGAAACATCCTTTGTGTTTAACATTCTTTCATCGAAATAAATACCAAAGTGGGGTCCAGAAACTACACGGAAATTCTTAGGATATTTGGTTTGAAAAATTGCAATCTTCCTTCTAAATCCATAATTCACATGCCTTCTTACAAGGTTAGAGTGAACTTGCAATATAGTATTGACCCAAGCTTTATTTCCAGTTACAGCAATCTATTATTAAATTCTTGGTTTACTAACTATCAGTGCTCAATCTAGACCAAGGCCACTGAAAGTACGAATTCAATGTAGTATTACATATTTTTAGCAGGGACAATGACCTCAAATTCTAAGCAACAAAAACCATTCAAAGTAAATCCTGATTTATAGAACAGCCGACCTACACAGTCCCACATCATCACAATTCAAAATTCAAGTCCCCTTATTAAATGAAGGCCAATACAAAGACATTTCTCTGATTACTTTTATATTCTATAAAAGTCAAGTCTCAATCCAATATTTGGGATTAAATTTTCAATAATATACTTTACAGTCATATTTATCACTATCAACATCATCTGAAAGATTGTCAACATATATATTAGTCCTAATATCATTTGAGGAAGCCCTAACACATAACCTGGGCTAAATTGCAATCCAAATCTCTTTAAATAAAACAATTCCAATCTCTCATGCTAGGGGTGAACAGAATCTTACTAAGTAACCAAAAGTCCCATTAATCATTGAATTTTGTAGAGCAATACAATCAAATATAACAATTAAAAAATGCCTCTATTGGGACTAGTAAGAGCTTACATGTAGAAGGGAAGAACCGGGCATCGGCCATTTCGCAGTCCGGTCCGCATCCGGAGGCTGGAGTTGGTGATCTATCGGCTTGAACTCTGCATCAATCTCCACCACCACATCATCTTCTCCCCTCCTAGTATCACCTTTTACATCTATTTCAATGACCACAACTTCCTCTGTGACCTCTCTTTCCTCCTCCTACGAGTCACAACAAACCCAAATAGAGAGACAAAACCAACTTCTTCAAACAAATCCATGAAAAGAAAATATCAAATGACCAGAAAATAGCTCAACAACACCAAAAGGCATGTCTTACTAAACCATCCTCACATGGATGCCCCATGGACCCAGCCCTCCAGCTTCATCAAAGCACAAAAGAGTGTGGAGGGAAAGCAACTAAATGGGAAACAGGAAAACAAGAAAACGAAAGGAGAGAGAATGCGAAAAGAGAAATCAAGAGAGAAACGAGAGAAAGCTTTCGTTTTTATGCGGGAGGAGACAAAAGGCAGAGTGGAGGTACAAAAACAGAGGGGTGGGGTCTGTTGGAAGCGTGCGAAGATCCCACCGTTCTCCTTCGCTTTTCCGCATTCTCTCCTACACTGATTTGGAGCTTTTGTTCTCCGGCCCTCATCCGGCTCCCCCAGCTCTCTTTATTTAAGGGGTCCCTGCGCAATGGTGGGTTTGTTTATTTAATTCAAATTTATAACGGCTATCTTTTCTTTCTTTCCCTTTTTTCTTTTTTGTCGTCGCTCGTGGGATCCACTTAGGCCGGCTTTGGTCTTCAAGGCTATCATATCATCGCCGCAACTCAAATCAATCAAATCGTCCTTCTAAGGGAGGGAGATGTAAGTCTGGCACATTGGGCGCACCAAGCCTAAGTTTTTTTTTTTTTGGTGTTTGATCTCGAGACCTTGAGACGGCGGAGGTCGCTGTAGTTTGCGGGCTGACAAGGCACTGGCTCCTCGAAATGCCAAAATCTATACCTTTGTGACAAGTTTGAGGGTGTGAGGCTGGCAGTCTGAGAAGATAAGTGTACCTTAATACCAATGAATTAGAATATTATACAGACTAGGAGGTTTGGAAACAAATTAAAAAGAAAATCTAAAATAGACTGATTAAATGAAATAAGTTAGTGGAGAAAAAGAAAGGTAAAATCCTTAATTCCAAATTGTTTTTGAATTAAATAGAGTGGGATGAGAAAACTAACATATTTATAGTACTAGTGAGAATCAGAATTCTTTCAATGATTTTCATGCTGTCATTCAATTATTTATATTTGACAAAAACGACCAGAAATAATAAAGATGAATCTCTAGTAAGATCTGCAGTGCGTGGTTGGTTGCAATGCTCCATTTTCTCAAACTAGAGAAGAAAAGAAATTTTACAATAAAATTTCTTAACTTCTCCGTCAGAAATACGACAACTCAGCAATAATTTCAGTATTTAGAACATACAAAATTAGAGAGAAATAAATCATAATTTCCTGTATGATATAATGTCTGTACGTATGACTATATTCAATTATACAATAAGTTTATTCCATTAGCAAAATCTTGAGGGATGGAAATAACAGAGGAATAGAGGAGAGAGAGAGAGAGAGTGTGTGTGTCGACTTACAGGTACTGCTGATATTATGTGTCATCTTCCAGCCCACGATCAAAATAGTGGAGGGATGTGTCGAACCTTGTATCCTTCCTCATTTCTGACCCTGTCATTAAACACACGGGGCATCTCCATCAGCTTCAGTTCCGAAGGGCGGTGACATGCTGCAATCCCTCGGGAAGCATCGCCAATTTATGGCACCGACCGATGGTTAAGCGGGTGATGCTGGGCACCGGCCCAGCCTCCGCTCTCCATTCCTCTAAATACGCGCAACGGATAATAGTTAAGTGAGTGAGGCTTGGTATCGCCCAACCTCCACTCTCCATTCTTCTAAATATGGGCAAAAGTCTAATATCAAGTGTTGCAGTCGAGGAAAGCCACCAGCAGAACATGACATGCTCTTTCCTAAATATGCTTGGAATTTCAACCTAAGAAGCCTGAGGTTTGGAAGCTTCTCCAGCACTGGCATTGGGTCTCGCTCTGACCTAGTGCCTGTTAACTGGAGCTTGGTGAGGTTTGGCGGGAATTGACTGCCGTCTGGGAGCTGCTCCTGTTCGAACGATCCCTCCAGAATCAACGAACGAAGCTGGTGCAGGTGTCCTGCATGGGCGAAGAAGATGTCTCTTGGCAATCCTTTCTCATACATACTAAAGGAGACGAGGCTGTCCATGTCCTGGTAAATCGATCATGATATCCATGACATCCGGTCTATCCAGATGGGGTTCATCGAATATGATACTTAGAACCTGAAGGTTCTTGTGATCCCCACTTATTGGTGAACTTAGAAATAAAGAAATTAATATATAGATGCCTCAGTGTCCGGATTTTCCAAATGATTTTGGAAGACAACGAATATTCGTTCCTCTCACATCCAGAGTTTGTAGATCCAGGAGATGTCCAATGGAGGATGGTAGTCTTTTCAAGCCAGTGTCTCTCACTCCCAGGTATCGTAGATGGATCACGTTGCCGATCTGTTTCGGTAACTCCTCCAAATCTCTTGCACCCTCTAAATCCAGCACTCGTAATAAGTTTAAGCCATCCAAAAATCTTCCCGCCGCATTAGTCGAAACTAAATTGAAGCCCAGTAAAATACGGAGATGTCGTGAGAAAATAGCAACCAGCTCGTAGTTTATTCGATTGTTGAAGCTGCACGATGACTGGATCTACCATCAGATGCCGCCATGTCACCGCTGCAAATATGAAGAAATCCATCCTTCTAGCTTCTGATTGGCCGAAGTCACGTAACATATCATGGATGCGTATGCTCTTAACACGTCCACGAACCTCGGTTCTTTGAACAACCTGGATCATGCACCTCTGCACCAATTCATGCAACCAATCCCTTGCGGTGTCTTCCATTAATGTCTGTTCCTGCTCTTGTAGTGTGAAACCTTCCGCGATCCACAACCTAACTAATTTGGAAGCAGAGATAATAGTCATCTGGAAATGCAGTGATGTACAAGAACATGGTTTTAATTGATATGGCAAGTCATTGTAACTTAAACCCAAGATACTGAGGCATTCCTGCCCTTCTCCATGTGATTGCCAGTTAGTGCTCTGAGCTACTTTCGACCACGCATCATTGCTACGATCTTTCCTCGATGGAAAGCCCCCTAACACCACCAGTGCAAGAGGAAGTCCACCACACCTCTTTGCAAGCTGCTGGACCAATTCCTCCAACTCAGCGGGGACAACTTGATTAGGTGGAAATGCCTTCCTGCAGAAGAGTTCCAAACTCTGTGTGTCATTCAAAAGGTGCAGTTCATGTGGAGGAATCCATGGCGTTGCATGTCTTGCGACTTCAATGTTACGGTAGCAAGCAGTATTCTGCTACCGTTGTTTCCATCAGGAAGACTTGCTGCATTTGCCTCCAAACATCCACAGTCCATACATCATCCATCACGACCAAATACTTTTTGTCTCTTAGGAAATCACGGAGCATCTCTCTCACTTCTTCTTCATCACCCATCTGCTCTAAGTCTTCTACTGTAATTCTTGTAGTTGTTTCCTTTTCTTTTTGATTCCCATTACCTTTTTCATGATGTCCTTCACTAGCTCAATAACTCGGTAGCTCTGAGAAACTGAAACCAAGCAAAGGTGTCAAATATGTTGCCTAATTGTAGGGTCGTTATACACTTTTCTTGCCAGGGTGGTCTTGCCCAGCCCACCCATACCCACTATAGAAATTGCACAACGTCTTTCTCATTCGGATCAAGCAATTGACTCACTAATTGTTCTTATCATTCTCGAAGCCTATAACATGAACGTCATCATCATCAGAGTGAGGAGAGGATTCTCTGAGTGATCGCCAACTTTCATCCACTGCACTACTTTGACCTGGATTAGCAAGGGAATAGCTAACTGTGCTCTGGGAAATACTCTGGATCTTGATCTTTATTTGCTCAATTCTGGAACTAATTTTATGGAAGGCGATCAGTTCACAAGGTTTGTGAGAGTACCTTAAAATGGAGCCCATGCAGCCTCTACTTTGGTGTCGCCTCTCGCCCATGTAGTTGATGGTGTCTATGACGTCTTCCATTTCATAGGCTACACCTCTTATCGCACTTATCCAGCTCTCCATTCTCCCATCCCCTTTCTTCCTTCTGGAGTCTGCATCTTTGAGGAAGCCTCGCAATAGCTGAAGTTGTGTTTTCACCCATTCGATCTGATCACGCACACCACCCAAGGAAACAGCTTCATCTACGAGAAGGTTGGCAAGCTGAGACACGACATTAGAAACCACAGACTCAGCCATCTCTCCTTCCCTCACTCCTCCTCATACGGGAATAAGGTTTTAGACAATATGGTTAAATGGAGGAGCCAAGAGGAAGAGGAAGAGGCCTTTATCTCTACCGTACAATAGCTCAATTCTGATGCTTTCCTTCAGCAAAAATCTTTTTTTTTTTGAGGCATACCATCTTTGGGAAATAAGGTCACCGTGTGAGGAATAAGCGGTGAAATTCATTTTCACGAGAGCCAATTGCAATCTAAAAGCTAACAATCAAATGCTATTATAAAATTAATATTAAATTAATATAAAAATTTATAGATCGAAGACGTGTAGTGCACTATCGTGAGGTGATTTTTGAGCCATGTGTGATATTAGACTCAAGAACTCTACCCAAGATACAATTATTGGCCTCCTCTGTGGGCACAACTGTAGAAAGGATGACAGAACTGTAACTCAGAACAAAAATGGATAAAGAGAAACTTTGAAGAGAAAGTTTAGAAGAAATAAGAAGATCTTAGATTCGGTGGGAAGAGAATAGATATTTTCTTTCATACTCCAACCTCTCTATCATGGGCCCATTTTATAGGCCTAAGGACTAGCCATTGGAGCTGCTAATACAACATTAAAATATATTAAATATATATTAATGGTAGAAATTATTAAACACATAATTAATCGATCTAATAGGTATAAAACCAATGGGCAAAAAACCAACAAGAAAATGTTATAATATAGTATTTATCTCGATTAAATAAAAAAATGATAATAATTATTAAAAAATTAATAGAGAAAAAATAAAATGTGAGTATATGGGTGTGGTGCAATCGCGTGCATGCGAGCCAAATCGAGCTAGGCCCCCTGCGCGTGTGAGGTTTATACCAAACTTCTCAAAACCCAAAGAAAGATTTTCAATATTAAGCCCTTTCCAACTTTTTCTCTACCTGATATGGGACTAACCATCTTAAAAGTTAGAGGTTTGGTTGGAGGGAATTTTGACTTTTCAATTCCCTTCAAAATACCAATATATCGTAAGTTACTTGGGAACTTCAGAACAACATCTCATCTTGAGGATGAAGTTCATCAGAAGTTCTTGGCAAGGAGGGCTTCCAAAAATAATTCTATCAAGAAGGAAGATTCATGGCTTGTAATAGCTAGCCATGGAATCTTCTTTCAACTCTGGAAGCCCTCCTTGTCAAGCTGTTTTTTGAGTGAAGCCCTCCTTGCCAAGCTAGCTATGGAATCTTTCTTCTTGAAAGAATTATCTTTGGAAGCCCTCCTCCTGACGAACTTTATCCCAAAGGGGAGATGCTGTTTCCAAGTTGTCACTAGGACGTAAGGGAGAAGAAACACAGCATGAGCCTCAGCTTATATTATGGGTTTGGGTTTTGCTATAATACTCCTTTGTAGTATTTTATTATAAAGAATATTTAAGATATTATACATTATCATTTTTTATATATTTATTTTTTTAAAAATAATATTTATTATTATTTATTTATTTTATTTCTCTCCTTGTGGATCCTCTGCCTCTCCGTGGCTTCTTCGCACCTCCCCAATGCCACCGTCTGCAGCTCCTCCATCTCTCTTTACTGCGATTTCTTTGCAGCTCCTTCTTTTTCTCTTCCATCCACCCGTGGCTCCTCCACACCCCCCACCCCTACCTATCACTCCTCCATCTCCGTCTACCTGTGGCTTATCCACGGCCCCACCATCTACAACTCCTCCACCTTCGGTATCCCCTCCCCTCGCCCCCATGCTCGATGCACCCGCAGGTCCTCCACTCGTGGTTCCGCACCCCCCCATCCCATGCTCTCGTGGCTTCTCCATGCGCCCCCCCTCTCCACCTGCACCTTCTCCATCTTTGGTAGCCCACGGAGAAGGTTTTTTTGAAAAAAAATTAATTTAATTATGGAACTTGTCATAATTTCAATGTTGAAATAATCTTAATTTTAAATATTTACTGCATCAGTAATATATATTAGCACTTCAACTGATTGAAATTCAAGTGGTGCATATTTAATCCAATGGTTAGAAATAGATGAACAGTAAAAAGACTAAAATACCCTTGAAACATCGTAGCAAAACCCTTATATTATATATAGAGAAGTTCTTTGTCCACCGCTCTCGATGGAGAAAAAGAACGTTGCTTCATCTAATTGGCCACATAGCATAATTAATAAGAAGGTAGATATTTATGTAGCTTAGCATCTTTTGTCAAAATCTTTTGACCAAAATGCCTTTTCTTTAATAGGATATCATAACAATCAATAGGATGTCATAATATGACATCATAATAATGAACAGGATGTCATACAAAATAATAGGACATTATGATAATGGTATGACATCTATTTGTATCCTATAAATAATTATTGAGATGTCATAGAAAATAATAAGATGTCATAATAATGGTATGATATCTTTTTGTATCTCTGTAATATCCCTTTGTATCCTATAAATAATTATCAAAAAGTCATATAAAGATACAGAAAATTATATATATTGTTCAGGATGTCATAGAACAAAGAAAAAAGACTATTATTACTTTCTGATGCTTTATATGACTTTCTATGAATCCTATGACATGCTAGATAATGTTATGACATTCTATGCTTGGTATGATATTCAGTATCGATAATATTACTTTCTGATAATTATTCATAGGATGCAATAGAACGTTATAGGATGTCATACTATCATTATGATGTCCTATTATTTTCTATGACATCCTGTTGATTATTATGCTATTCTGAATAATTATTAGAATACTACAAAAAAAAAGATCTTTATCGATGGCTATTAATGACGGTAATTTTATCGTCTCTAATAATACTTTATCGACAGTAAGTGGCAATCGATAATTATGCTATTGTAAAAAAATTATTAACGATGGTATTTTTGACTTTTACTGACGGCTCATTACATCGCTAATAAAAATAATTTATTTTTTAATTTAACTTAAGATTATTAGCGATGGAGTGATCTTATTAGCGACAATATTTTTTCATCGTTAATAATCCTAAATTCCCTCTCCCCTCTTTTTGATTCCTCGTTTGCCCTCATTTTCCTAACCCCCTCTCATTTCCTTCACCCCCTCTTATTTTCTGGGTTGGCTCCCCCATCGACGACCGATCCCCTCCCTCAGATTTTTTCGTCCTCGAGCTTCTGGCTACCTCCCCAAGCCCCTGGCCAGCCTCCCCCACTACCTCTGGTCTTTCTCTCTCCCCACCATCGGACAGGCTTCTCTGAGCCCCAACTGCCTCCCCGAGTCCTCGACTGCCTCCCAAACCTCGAGCCCCGACCACCTCCCCAAGCCCCGTCCATTGGATCCTAAGCTCCAACCGCCTTCTTGAGCTCCTGTCCATTGGATCCTGAGCCCCTCAGCTGCCTCCCACCTCCTCAAGCCCGATCTGCCTCCTTTGGCTGCCTTCGGTCTTCCTCTTTTCCAACTGCTGAATCTGACTTCCTTGAGCCGTCGGCTGCCTCCCTAAGTCTCGAGCCCCCAGCCCGCCTCCCCCCGGCCATCTCTCCAAGCCTCGAGTCCCCGGCCTGCCTCTCCGAGCCCCCAGGCTACCTCCCTACTTCTTCCCCCCACCTTCCTCCCCCTTCTTCTCTTGTCGCGTAGCACCGCCTTCATGCCGTAGCACCATCTTCATAGGTTTGGTGAGTATTAGCGACAGCGGCAACGATGGCTGCATAACGATCGTCAAATACTGTTGTTTAAATTTTTAATATTTTTAATTAATATTTATATGATTTAGTTAAATTAGATTTTATATTTAATTAATTAATAATATTTAATTAATTAATTTAATTAATTTAAATTAATAATAATATTAATAATATTAATAATATTATTAATAATATTATTAAAATTAATATTATTCTCGAAAGATGAAACCACTTCAAGAAGCTCTTCAGTGAGAGTAGCCCCTAATACCTTCGACGGTAGAGGTTCAAGGCCAGGCCACCATTGGTGGACCGACTTTGGTCCACTCATCTACTCTGATGGCGGTCGGAGGAGTATTTTTTAGGCCATAGGCCAGGCTCGAAGTTCGAAAAATTTTGGACCAGACTTAAGGAGGGGTGTGGCTTGACCTAACCTGACCGTTTCAGTTCTATTTGCAATCCCACTTGATTTTCTGGGGTCCTTTTCTGCAGGCGTGTTTCCATTTTGTAGAAGTGGTAGCACCTTTTTCATGAGGTTGGTTGGGACTTGTGAGTGAGAGGGGTGTGGGGCTCATGTCGGGAAAGAAACGGATGGTATCAGATATGGTGGAAGTCAAATTGACTTTTATGCCCCTATGTCATGCACCTTGATGGACATATGGGCGAGTGGAATAGGGAGAAAGTAATAAAAGTAGTTTAGATAAGGAAGGATATGATTGGGATAATTGGACGTAACTCTATTATTATCTTTTAGCTTTTTGATATATTTTTAGCTGACAGCAGAGTTTTTTATAATCAATCGTAAAAATGACACTTTCTTATTACCTCACTAGCTTTATATATTATGTTGGTGCCACTTATTTTTACTACAGGTAATACTTTAGAAGATCTGTTGGCTGAGCTGCCAATAAAAAATTTAGGCAGCCCATGATGATTATGATATATTTGGCACAACATATGCTAAACAACTAATACATTTGGTATGTGGTATTTTATGACCTCTTTTTCTTCTTTCCATATGATGTCTTAAAGCTGATGGATGCTAATAGATTTTAGTTGCTATATTCTTATGGTTGTCTTCTTATTTTTCTGATGATAATTCAAACTAAATAGATATTGAAGGGACTGGCTCCACAGATTGCTATAGCCTTTTTCTCTTCTACCAATATGATATCTTAAAGCTGATGGGTGTCGAAGATTAGATTTTGAGAACATATATTGTTGCCCAGCTATGGAACCCAAGAGGGGGGTGAATTGGGTTTTAAATTTTTAACTTTAACTAGCAACTATGAAAATTATTCAAGACAAGTATGGTGAAAGTGCTTTATGTAAGGTATAGAAG
>KE505117.1:260341-272589 GCA_000441515.1 Elaeis oleifera
AAAATACACATCGAAAAATATTGAAATTTGCTCCAATAGACTTCATATCTCTTGTACTTGCTCTTGAGGCTTTTGAATCAAGTTTGGATGAAATTACGATTTTGCCCCTGAAATACAATAAATCTTTTTCCAAGCGAAAATCATTAGTAACTCCCTCAAATGCTTTGTACTCATCAAAATCAATTCAAAGAGCAACATATATACTCGACTATATTTGACTTTATTCATATATACTCGATTAGATTTTATGAATATATATATAACTTCTTTAATATTGTCCTTGATCTATGGCAGATGGCGCACCACAGCAGACCTCTTCCTAGACTTGCCAACCGATGTCGATCCTTTATCAAAGAGATCAAATATTATGTAACATTGTTAGTTAGCATCTGTAATGTATCAGTAGAAAAATGATTCTCATCCAGCAGTATATGATAATGTGTTGGTCTGTTGGTTCTCTGAATGAAAATAAAATATAGATAAATTAATATAAAATTATTTTGAAAACTAGATAATTAAATTGCGTCAACCATAGTTCCGAATTAAACCATTATAATGTTACTTCCTACTCCAAGCATACAAAATACCACATTATTTTTATGAACATGATACAAAATTAAGATATCATGATATACAGTTAAATAAATATGAGAAAGTATTATTTATTCTGATACACAGTTAATTAGATATGATACATAGTTATTTAATTTTAAAGATTACAGATCATCTCTTCTCGAGGTCGGAGTCGTCGCAGTCGAGAAGAGAGCTTTAGAGAAGAGAGCTCTTATGCAGCCAACTCAAATGGTTCTGCCGCACACATACCACATGATAAACTCTGATACTTTAGATATTCTCTTTATATTATTTATCTTTATTATCTAATATAATATTCTTATGATGTCTTGATACTCTTAGATTCAGATGATGTGGGGTCATTAGTGACCCCACACTCACATGGAGCAGCATTCGGCTCTCAGAGTCAGCAATGTGGTAGAGGATCCATCCGGCTCGTAGCACCTCCGACTCAATCGGAGGATAGAAAGTTCGTCCACATTCAGAGCTGCTCGTAAGTACTATATCTTCATCGAATTTGTTAAAATTTAACCATTTTGAAACTAATATTTATTGTTCAAATTAATTTTGCAGCATATTTATGGAGCTTGAGGTGCCTCATGTGGTTATCAGGATCATCCGACGATTGATGCCGGAGCTGGTGAACGAGTTCTTCGATTGGCCATCGGGGGCTCATGATGCAGCCTACGAGATGTTCCTGATAAGTCAAAGATGTTAATTTTAATTATGGTAGATTTATATTCTATTCATTAATATATAGTTGCTTCTACTTACAGAAGTACTATGGATTTAAGACTTCTCAGGATGAGAAGACTGACCGTCAGACCTTCGAAGAGGTGGCCAAGTAGAGGTTCTAAGATGGGTTGTATAGCCTTCGACAGTCTGTCATAGAGCACTCCAGTTCTGAGTTACCATCAGACTGAAAGTCTTATACAGATCATTGGATGTAGACGGATATATAAGAGATCCTCCATGACCAGTGAAGCATGAGGAGTACTCTAATAGATGGTAGAGGGCACGATAGAATTGGTCCGCTCAACACATTCGATCAAGCATACTAGCAGCTCCATTGGCATACATGTTGTGATCGATAGATTGAAAATATTTATACTTAAATTAATTTTATATTAAATTAATTATATATATATTTTAATTAATTTAATTTAATTATTTATTTATTATAGACACGATAGCTGAATCGTGCCTCGATCTCGATAAATCATGATAACAACTTAAAATATTATTTATTAAGTTTTTATATATACTGATATATATAGATTAATGATTTTCTAAACTGTATAGATGGATTATATATAGTATTTTGTATCGCGACATAGTAAGAACCCATCCTCTCAGCCCCTCGACCTTCAGGGATGGGGTAGGGCCACCGGAAGGGTAAGTAGGAGTCAGGTCATAGGATTCGACCACAGCTTCGATCCTCCAGTAACTCGGTATTCTTCATCGACATCCTCCTCTTAGAGCTCGATGATCCGGACTTGGGTTGATGCACATGTGGAGGAGGTCGTGCAGAGGTTTTGGAGCCAGTGACCTCAGAGCTTCTGAGATACCATTCGTAATACGATCGTTGAGATTTTTTGTGACCTACATCTATGCGATCAGTTGGACTCATTATCATAGTCATCACGATAGATAAGTTTATTATTAATTTTTTATTTATTTAATTTTATATTTAGAAGCTTCATATATTTAAGTTTGAGTTCGAAAAGGAGATCTAGGAGGTAAAAATTTAATCTAACCATCCAAATGATAGATCGAAGGTGTCTATAGCTCCGTATCATCGAATAAAATATATAAAAATAATTTATTCGAGAATCAAAATAGTATATCGAAATATACATCTTCATATTGATATATATGCTTTCGTATTGAAAGTTATTAATAATATTTATTTTTTATTATAAAATATTAAGACATCTGACTCTCATCCATCAGCTGCTGGAGAGGATGTACAGGAGTAGAAGGACAATGAGGAGGATGATGAGAAAGATCTTATATGATTTTTTTGATATATATAATTTTAAACTTATAAAGTAGTATAAATTTATAAAATTATAAAATTTATATTTTAATATAATATAATTAATTTATTTATTATTATATTAAATAATAATTATTTTATTTATAATAATTTTAAAAAATATTATTGCTTGTTACTATGATTAAAATAAATTTTAAAATATTTAATTATAATTTTTAAAAATAAAAACTATTAGCAATGGCATTAGTGATGGTAATGCCATTGCTAATAATTAAAAAATTAAAAACTATTAGCGATGGTAGTAGCAATGATAACTATCATTGTTAATATTTTTTATACTTTAATTAAAAAAATAAATTATTAGTGATAATTTTTTATCGCTAATACCGTCATTAATTATCGTTATTAACGATGAGAGAGTTGCTGTCACTAATAATGATAATTACCAATGAGATTATTTTTATCAAATTTTTAGTGATGGTATTCCATCGCTAATACTATTAGTGATGACAAAATGATTATTTTTTATAGTAGAAAGTCATACAAAGATACAAAAATTATATATATTGTTTAGAATATCATAGAACAAAGAAAGAAGACTACTGTTATTTCTTAATACCTTATATGACTTCATCTGAATCCTATGACATTCCAAATAATATTATGACATTCTGTGCTTGGTATAATATCCTATGTCAGTCATATTACTTCTCGATAATTATTCATAGGATGCAATAGGATATCATACCATTATTATGATGTCTTGTTATTTTCTATGAAGTCTTGTTAATTGTTATGATGTTCTGAATAATTATCAAAAATTATATATATTGTTTAAAATATCATAGAACAAAGAAAGAAGATCATTATTACTTCCTAATGTCTTATATAATTTCTATGAATCATTTGATATTTCGGATAATATTATGACATCCTGTACTTGGTATGATATCGTGTATCAGTAATATTATTTTCGATAATTATTCATAAGATGTAATAGGATGTCATACCATTATTATGATGTCATATTATTTTTTATGACATCCTATTAATTGTTATGATATTTTGTTATTATCTAGTACATCTTGGCCAAGTATGAGCAAAATAGAGTAAAAGGAAGAAAAGAGCATTTTAGTCAGAAAAATTGAGAAAAAATTGAGCAGTATTAAATGTCTGGCTCCTTATTAATTATGATATATGGCCCAATTGAATGAAGTAGTGTACTTTCTCTACTAGAGGTGGTGGACAAAGAATTTCTCATTATATATAATAAGACATTGGATCTGTTAGTCATTGACTACCTAAATTTCTTTTCTACATAAAATTTAAACCAGATCTCAAAAAAAAAGTGACATCATGTGATTGGCACAAGAGGCAAGAAGGTGGATCTCCTAATGGAGTCTGATTCTTTCTCTGAATTCCATCGAGAGGACTCCTAGGGCTCACCTGACTCTAGTGAAAGCCCTAGAGTTTAGCCTATAAAAGACCCTTAACCCTCTCTTCTAGGCATCGGCATTCATCTCTAACATTTTGTGGGTGAAACCATGATTCCCATCCTGATTTTCATTGAGTGGGGCTTGGAGAGATCATTTGATTTACTATTGATTTGTTGCCAGAGTCTCGGTAAAGGAGGCTTGACTTCATCTTCACATTCTCTTAGCTCCTTAGCCATCTTCAATAATCTGATGGTCATCGAAGAGTTGCCAGATTTGGTGGAAAATTGGGAGGCTCTGTTTTCCCTATTTTGGTTTTTCTGCCAAATCCATTATGATTTGAGTCTACAATCTTTGTCGGAGCTCCGACTGAGCTCTTAGCAGCCACATGTCGAATACCACCACCAGCCATAGGCTAGCTAGCCTCTCTTTTCTTCATTTGGATATATTCTATAGTCCATCATCTAGTTCTATTTTTCTTTCCTTCCTTCCAGTTGACCACTACTGCTAGCTGCACTAACTAGTAGTGCTGGTATAGGGGGTTAATCAATTTAGTAAATAAAATATATAATTAAAAATATATTGCAAGTTTACCATGGTATAGGGGGCTGATTATTTTTACCGCATTGATTGTATAAAAAAGTATCACCATAAATCCTTACTGCAACCTTGCAACTGTACTATACTTTATGCCACTAATTATAAAAGTGTCAATTGATTTTAAATTTACTTTGTATGTAAATTTCATCTTTAAAAATGATTAAATAATTAAAATTTTATGTATGCAAATTATTGGGCATAATGAAATATTATTCCATATCAAAATATTATCAACCAAACCCTAAACCAATCCCTAGTTAAAACAACAATATTCCCAAACTCAATTCGAAAAAATAAATGAACTCAATTGTTTTTTAATCCAACCTTAGCTACTAATTTTTCAAACTCAATCTATAGGATAACACTAAACCAATTTGGCCCGACTGTCTTGAGCAGACCCAAACCTATAAACAGATTATTCATTATTAACTATTAAATTTAAAATCAATCAATAAATCTAATCCATAATTTAAATTATTTTTTTAATTATCAATTTTCTAGACCAAATACAAACATATTGTTGGATGTATAACTTGAAAAGCCAATTGTTGACTGACACATTGTATTAATTTCAGGATATATTTTATACTTGTTGATTGAAATTAATAAAATGGATAATTATTTTCATTCTAGAGTAATGTGTTTTAGAATCGTCCAAGGAGTTAATGGTCAATGACACATATTCTCTAGAGTTAAGAATTTGCGACATATGTCATTATAGATTAACTCTTGAATTACTTCCAATTATTGAATCATCACAAAGATGGTGATTAATCTATTAAGATCGATGTACGGATCGCTTTTCTTTCGGATAGATGAGTCTCGAGTCTATAGTATAGGGATATTAAAGTGAGAGTGTAGATGGTTGTTAGAAATAATGGTACTGAGCATAACCAAGAATGAGAAGTTACATGGATATCTACTCACTCGTCAATGACTATCTTGATGCTGTAGTTGTGTGAGTAATTTTTTGATCTGCAGTACCTCGATTGCTCACAGTGAGATTACTGTAGTTTGACAATATATAAATATGGTCCCCAGCCATTCAAAGTCTTATGGTATTTGTTGGCTGCAGTACATTCGCTGTAGGAGGAGTACACTTATAGGAGATTTATCGGTCTTAGTAGTTGAAGAGTAGTCCTATGCGACCTAAGAGGCTGAGTCCTTAAGTCTGTGGCCACAGCAGTATAATAATGACAAAAAATTTTTATAAAATATGATTGGACTTAAGGTAATTAAGTCTTACATATGACGGATGCTTAGGATTTGATGAGTTTTCATGACCTGTATCTTGTCAAAACTCTTGATAGAAGAACTTGATCATACAGTAACTATACCTAAGGGTTTAAATTTTTCGTTCTGTAGGATTGCCACTACATACTTCTAGACGTCACTAGTAGATTGTAAGAACTCACTAAGATCATTTTTGGATTAACGATCCTTCTTGGATTTAGAATTGTTCCAACCCATCGAAAGGAATTTCAATGATACTATGATAGAAATTATAGTATGTCTCACTACCAGATAGTATAGAATCTGAGAGATCACATACAAAAAGAGCACGACCTGATCAATTGCTTGGATCATAATTAAATTATCAATTAGATTGATAGTTTGATTTAAAAAACTGCTAATTATGTAAGGATTATATATTTAGTAACTGCTAATTGTTAGCAAAAGGACTTAATTGCAAGTATTGTAATAATGAGCTTAATTAAATTATGGATCAAGTCTTAATTAATTTAAATCAAATATAATTTAATTAAATTTAATTTAATTTAAGACTAATTAGATTAATTATCTAAGTTGGATTTGGATTGCAATTCTAATTAGATCAGGTTTGACAATCTTTTCGAATTTGATTCGAATCGAACTCGAATTGGATTCGAATTGAACCTAATTTAAAAGCCAACCAAATAGACTGCCTAAGCCCTTAATTCTTTAGAATTCTCTCTCTATTTTCTAATCAACAGGAGAGAGGGGCGCTAAAAGTCGTGCCTCTTCTCTTCTTGCATATGAAGAGAAGAGGAGGCGCAAGTTGGTGCCTCCCCTTCTAGCTTGGGACTCTTTCTTGATAAGAATTAATTCAAATGAATTATAATTTGAATTTGAATAGATTTGGATCAAATCTTATCAGGTTGGGATGTTTGGGGTTGGTTTTGTGCGACAAAATAAGAAAGAAAGGGCATGCGTGAGATCATTCCGATGTGAGCCCCTTACTGCAAGTTACTCTCCATGCCTTCTTTCCTTCTTTCTTCCATCTCTATGCCCCACCTCCTCCTTAGATCAGATCTAGAGAGAGATTATAGAGAGAGAAAGAGAAGAAAAAAGATTTTTCTTTCTCTTCTTGGCTCCTGATGAGATCCTATCAGATTAGCGCGAAAAGTTCGTGCTGTAGCCTTGTTCTTCGAGATCTAAAAGAAAAGTCTAGATCCAAGCCAAAGAGTGATGCCTACAAGGTGCTAGCATTTCGATGGCCTTAGTGCTTCGATCAGATCATCTCTATGTGGATATCAGTGGAGGTCGGATGCTTGCATAGCTCTGACATAAACCCTGAACATCCATCGGATCCGATCCGAGTAAGATCAAAGGAAAGTGATTAAGATAATTATTTTTCTTCTAATTTTGATCTATTTATGAAATTTATTTATGCACGTTAATCGATCTTTAAGTTATTTAGATTAGATCTGCATGCTTTTATATGAAAATAGTTTTCATATCTGCTTCTGCTAGGTTAAAATAATTGACAAAATTTTTGCATGCCTAATCACCTAAAGACCAATAGTGGTATCAGAGCCACGTCGATTTAACATACATGAATAATTTAAGATCTAATTTTATTTTAGATCTGAAAGTTAGGATTAATAAAATCAATTTTGTATTGAAGTAAGGTTGTCCTAGCACAAGATTGATCGATTTTAAAAACTACTTTCGAAATATAAAAATCTATAACTTTAGATCTAAAAATTGATTTATGAGATATGTCATGTTTAATATTAGATCTGAAATTAAAAGGATTAAGATTTGTATCAGACTGATATAAAGTTGTTCTGGTATAGGATTAACCTCCTATATTGAAAGGTTATCCTAGTACGATGTGAACCGATTTTTTAAAAATATTTCAAAGTATTTTAATTTAATTCTAGATCTGATTTGCATGTATGTGATATGTGCTAACTTATTTTTAGATCTAAAAATTATATATGCGATATATATTTCTTTATAAATTTTAGATCTAAAATAACATATATGTGATATATGACATTAGGTTTAGATTTAAAATTATTTCGAGATTATAAGCCATTAATTCATGCACTTGAATCTGAATTTTAGGTTATGCATGAGGGTATGGGTTGAATAATTTGGTCTAGTGATTGAACTATGATTAGGGTCATTAATTAGATCAAATTAGAACCCTTTGTCCATTTCGAGTTGTTGATCGAACATAATCAATGGTCGGTTAGGATTAGATCAAAGGAGCTCAAAATTGAGTTTAATTATAGTTGGTCACATCGATTCATATTTTGATATAAATTAATTAACTCAAGATCAAATTGGCTCAATGGATTGAGCCAGAATAACTAGGCTGATCTATTTAATTCTAATTGACCAATTGGTATTTAAGATAAGTAAGGCATCTTGATCGATGATTTTTAATTAGGAGCATGTTTATCTGGTCATTTCGATGGTGTCTAAGACAAGCATCGACAGACCCTCCCACTGATCTCATTTTTTGACCAACTGATCGATTAAGTTTAAATAAGATTATCTGGTCATCCGTGTTCACCCATACCAACTAGGTTTGTCAAACATGAGATGTATTGATCTAACTCAGATTAATCAGATGTGAGATGTACTAACCTAAATCAGTTTAATCAGATATGAGATGTACTAAATCAGACATGAGATGTGCTGACCTAAATCAGATTAATCAGATATGTGATGTGCTGACCTAAACTAGGTTAGTTAGATATGAGATGTGTGACCTGAACCAGATCAGTCATTTACATGAGATATATATGACTATATAGAAGAGACCTAAATTCAAACCTCCCTACAAATATTAAGTCTAGTGATCTTCCACCATTGTAGATATGCGGGGTCCTATTGGTGTTGATTGTTTTCGACTGATTACAGTGGTTCAATTGCATTGAAAAAACTCAACTACTCTATTAGCAAAGAGTTGCTCCAGGATGAGGATAGGGTTAGGCCCAATAACTATTAATTGAGGAATCGAATGATGGCTTCACACCTGCTTGTCAATGGTGGATCTGACTTAACTAAAAAGTATAGTCAATAATTGTTAGGTGAGTCCACATGACTTAGAGATCGAATCATTGCACCATGCTTGAGAAGCATTGTATAAGAGTTATTCATCTATTAATTTAGTATGCCACAAATAACTGCTAGGTGAGGTGCATATAAATTAGTAAAACTGTAGTATCTACTAGAAATCCTAGTCATGTAGGGGTTTTTGTATTTCCACAGGATAGTGTGAGAGTTCTGTGAGAATCATGAGTCTAATTTATTTCTTAAAATTTTAGAATAAATAGTGATTAAGTATAAATATCTAACTAGAATCTTCTTCTTTTTTTTTCAGTTCATAACTCAGCTTCAAATCTTTTAGCCCGAATTGTAGGGTTCAACCAATTGACCGGGATGAACTACAAACAACTAGTTTAAGAACTTCAAAATAGTTCTGAACTCAAAAAAGGTTAGGATATATTTTAGATCAGAATTCTCCTGTGTTACTAAACTGTCCAATCATTGAAACATTCCATGCTTGATAAATGGATGGATGATGGCAATTAGGTTAGGTGCTATATCTTGGCCCCAAAGCTCAGCATGAGGACATCAAGACTTCAGGGTTATGATAACTCACTAGCAAGAGTTGTATGGTGAGTAGAGCTAGACTGTGCTTAGGTAGTCCATCCATGATCATTGTTTGTCAATAATTAAGGATCTGAAAGAGCTTGAGTAGCTCGAGATGACCATGCATTAGGAGCTGCAAGTATATTTGATGTAGTAGTCTCTTAGTAGTTCATTTTGGTTAGTTTATTATAAACTACCATATGAACAAGATTGATAGCACATTACAAAATTACTAAACATGTTGATGATCACTTAGGGGATCTTAAAAAATTCAAGGGACTATATTCTTCCGATAGAATGGCATCTGATTCCAAGAGAGAGTCTCTTGGAATAAGAGGTCTATGGGAGAATGAGCCAAAGAAGAATTTTCTCAAAGAAAAGGAGTCAGACAAAGAAAAGTGTTTCCACTATAGTACTGACAGCCACTCGAAGAGGAATTGTCATTCTATCTGGATAGCCTAAAGAAAAAGGGTGACATACCTTATGAAGGTATGTTGGATCTGTTTGTTTGCATGTTGATGTGTTCGAGCAAATAGTGAGTGCCATAAGATCTGAAAGATCTAGGGATGAGATAAACCATAAGTATAGATGGTACCTTAGGTTAGGTCATTTTAAAGAAGACATGATATACAAACTGAAAAAGGGATCATTTACTAGGCACAGTGAATTCTGACTAGTTTATGGATCTTATTTTTTTTAAAAAAAGACCAAACTACCTTTTGTAGGATATGGAGAGAGGACCACTAACATACCTACTCTAAAACACACTGATGTGTGTGGCTCATTTGATGTGTAGGCCAGGGATGGTAATTTTACTTCATTATTTTATCGATGATTATTCATGGTATGAGATATAAGTCTGAAGTGTTTGAAAAGTTCAAGAAATTCACATATAAAGTAGAAATAAATTCAGAAATCCCTTAAGATTTTTTGATTGAATTGAGGAGGTGAATATCTTAGTGAAATTTTAAAATTATCTCATGCAAATGACATAGTCTCACATTGGACTCCTCTAGGTACTAATTGGATATGAGTATAGGAGAAATTGGATCCTATTAGATATGGTCTGATCCACGATGAGGTCCACTCACTTACTAACCCTTATTTCTTTAGGGACATACTTTAATCTATTGAATGGGATTTTTCTAAATCCATTCCTACTACACCATATGAGATGGGTATGGTGAGAAACTGAATCTTGATCATCTCAAGATTTGGGGTTGTCAGCCCATGTCGAAAGGCAACAGAACACAAGTTAGAGGCTAGGTCTATAAAAGCTCGCTTTATAAGATATCCAAAAGAGTTGTTAGGGTACTAATTATACTTCTCAGCGGATCATAATGTGATTATGATCCATCATGCCATATTCTTGAAAAATAGTTTATCTAAGATGGTGGTCGTGGGAGGAAATTGTGCTCGAAGAAAAATTTTCTGAAGAGCAACGAGCTAAAGATCTGACTAAACTTATTTAATATAAGCTAGTTAGTGTAGGACCTCTTCCATCTTATAGATCGAATAGGATTTTCCATCATCTTGAAATATACTTAAGATATTTTGATAAAGGAAGTAGAGGAAATGTTTTCATGAAAAATGAGAAATAGAAAACATAAGATGATCCCAAAACCTATAATGAGGTGATGTTAGACATCAATTCTGAAAAATAGATGGAAGTAATAAAGTCAAAGGTTTACTTGATGCATTCCAGCTAAGTCCGACCTTAGTAGATCTACCAAAAGGTATAGTACATATTGGATGCTTAAAGATCTATAAAAGAAGATAGGTTCGGATGGATAAGTAAAGACCTATAAGCAAGGCTTATGGCGAAAATTATAGTCAACACAAAAGCATTGACTATAAAAATTTTTGCCTATAGTCATGCTAAAATCTATTCAGACATTGCTTGATTTTACAGCATACCATGATTCTAAATTTGGTAATGGATGTGAAACTACCTTCCTGAATGCATATCTTGAGGAAGATATTTATATGATATAACTTTTTGGGTTTCACTTCTAGTGATGGAGATCGCAAGATAAGCAAGCTATAATAGATTGAAACAAGCATCTTAGAATTAGAATATTTGATGTAATCAAATTATTTGATTTCATCAGAAATGAGTATCTAAGGAATGTATTTATAAGAGGATCAGTGAGAGGATGAGATTCTCCTGATTGGAAAAGATGTTCTCATGCTGACTACGGTTAAAATACGGTTGTCTAATGAATTCTTCATGAAAATCTTGGATAGCATCCTATATCTTTGAGATAAAGGTCTACAGAGATATATCTAAAAAATGCTAAGCCTTTCATAGAAAAATACATAAAGGAGATGCTGAAGAGGTTCAATATAAAAACTCAAAAAAAGAGAGATTTTACCCTTAGGCAAGATATGTATGTTTCTAGAAGATGTGTCTAAACACATCTGAAAAGATTTAGCTCATAAGCTGGATCTCTTATGCTTTGATTATAAGAAGTCTCATAAATGCCATGCTATGTAGTCGACTTGATATAATATTGCTGTGAGTGTCAAAGCAAATATCAGTCGAATCCAAGTGTATGACACTAGATAGCTATGAAGAATACACTATAACAAAATAGATTATTAGCGATAAAAATTTTGTTGCTAATAATCTATTTTCGTCACTAATAGTTATTAGCGAAGAAATTTTTGTTGCTAATAGTTGATTGCAGATAATCACATCGTTGATAATATTTTATGATAAAAAATATATTTATCTCTAATGATAGTTATTTACGATGAATAATTTTATC
>KE505117.1:337111-356168 GCA_000441515.1 Elaeis oleifera
TTACTCGAAAATGAGCAAAGTTCAAGTTGGAGAGTGTGATAAGTGGTATATTTTATATTTACTAAAGATATTTTGATATTTATGATGCTAATATTTTAAAAAAATTAATTTCATAAATAAATTAGATTTTTTGTAAAATAAATAATTTAAAAAAATAAAATTAGAGCATATTTATGAAAAATAGATGTCAATTTAATTGAATAATTTTAAGCATCAAAATAATAAAAATTATTAAAAATTTAATGCATATTTTTTTTATTTTCAGGCAATAAATCAGAGCAAAAATCAAGCCAAAATATCCTAAAAATCAAATTTTATAGCCTTCGGTGCACGGTGGACCGACCGCTCGGTCCACAGATTTGATGGTGCGGTCTGCGAGAATAGTTCACGATGCATGATGTGGTTCACAAGAGAAGGAAGAAATTCACGCGATCCGATGGCTGATAGCGCTCCAGACATGCGATCGGACAGCTGAAATCACATGTTACCATATCCAGCGGTGGTCACCCACTACAAATGCACAATCCGATGGTCCAAATTAATTCTGAACTAGATCCAACAGTCCACATTTGTTGCTGACTGAGAACTAAGTGAAGAAGGAAATCTGAGCATGATCCAATGATCAAAATTCCATCCAGAGTCCGATCCAACGGCTGTGGTTATTCTCGACTGAGAATAGGAGATCAAACGTGCTGATCAACAGCTGAAATCAAATTCAATGCACGATCCAATAGCTATTATCATTCCTAACTATGATAAGGAGTATAACATAAATTTTGATCTAATCTGGGTGGTCCAAATGTTATCCAACGGTCAAAATTAATTCATACGGGTATTATATGATTTCTAAAGGTTTTAGGACTCCTTTTGCTATCAGAAAAAGGTGAAAAATTTACCTATAAATAGGGGGTCCAAGAATAAGAATAAAGAAGAGAAAAAATTAGTAAAAATATGAAAAAAATTAAAAAAAATTAGGAAGGTTTAGGGATCTAAAAGGCTAGAAGAGCAGCAGCAAGCAGAGAGGAGCAGCAGCAACAAAGGGAGCAGAATAGAATTTTTATTTATTATTTGGATCCTGAAAAAGAAAGAATATGGAGCTAGAGATCTTGATACATGACTAAATTCCTTCAATCCAGGAATACGATGAAGCCTGTAAATAGATTTTTTTCTTTCTTGTATTTAATTTTATGCAATAAATTATGCTTTTATTTCATATCTTTTTATTCTGAGGTATTGATCTAGCCTATATGGCCTAAACCATCTATTGACATACCGTGATCTCTAGATATGGTACGTACCTAGGAGAGATAGATCGTGGTATATTAGATTAAAATCTTATATCTTGTAATTGAATTTAGATAGTTTATACTCTAATAGGATGAGTCATGATCTACTGATACAGTCCGTATTCCTTAGAGATAAGCTATACTAATATTATAATCATAAAATTAATATTATAATAAAAAAATCTAATTTACATGGTGGATTCAAAATTTTTGAGTTATCTCTCTAATTTAATTTATTATTTTTTGTTATCTCTCTGATTTATTTCTTTCATAAATTAATTTATATTTATAATTGAATTTTTATTATTTTATTCTTTATTTAATCCTTCTACAATCAATTCTCTTTATTTTTCTTCAAAGAAAAAGAAACAATCCCCCTAGATCTCTGTGAAAACGACCTCGACTCACCCTATCTATATAGTTTGAGTTGGTTTTTATTCTTGACCGCCTACGATAGCGATCAAGTTACTGCATGGGTATTGACAGCCTTTCATTCATTTATTTTACCAATATCATATGACGGAAGGAAGGGACATAGGGTTGCTACCATAGTTTGGTAGCCTTCCATAGTGTTTAAAAAAAGTATGGCATGATTACTGCTAAGATTTGGTGGCCTTCTAGTGAACAGAAAGAAGAGACGCATGCGGGCTGGGGGGATCGATGAACAGAAAGAATGGGTGACAAAAAGTGAGGGATCCATGAACAGAAAAAATAGAAAAATAGATCCGGGTTATCAGGTTTATGGATCTACCATTATTAGAATCGATTATCAGATTAACGGGTGCAGTATTCGAAATGTGGATGATTGAGTAAGGGGTTTACAGAATCACTGTTACTGGATTCGAGTTAGCGGGTACAGTGTCCAGGTCTTGGGTAATTGAGTTAATGGGTCATTGAACCCAGGTTGGTTTGGTTAGAGTCATGATCTGGTTTGGGTTAGCTGCCAGGTTTAGGATTAGGGAACAGACTAAGGTTGAGTCTAGGGTTAGGATTATAACTTGGGTTAGGGTAAGGACTATACTTGAGTTAGGTGTGAGGGTTAGGGTTAGGGGTTTGGTTAGGGATAAGGGTTAGGGCTTCAGTTACAATCAGGGTTAGGGCTTTGGTTAATAAGGGTTGAAGAAAAATCACGCAGGGTATGCATGCTAGAACAATAAAAAATTTATACACAGTGGAAACAAATTAATCTAACATGCATTTACTAGATCTCATCTCATGAGATGATCCTTATCATGTTCTTAGAATCTATAGCAGCAAATAAATTTATCAAATATAAATATGAAGATCTCATCTTCACCTTTGCATGGGTAGATATTCATCGTAATTTGATGATTATGCATATCTCTTTTGATTTATTGAAGAGCCACACAAGTGTCTGACCTCTACAGGTATCTATGAGAATGGTTTAGGATGCTCCTCTCTTATTTTTCTCTAAGAACTAGGATGCATCTCGAAGGAAAGATAGAAAAGAAGAGAGAACGTCTTCTCTCTAACCAAGACGCCAACCCTTGGCGTGTAGATGGAGGATGCCCAACTCCTTTGGGCATGGAGGCCAAAGAATGCCCAACCTTGGGCATGGAGGTGTGAGGAAGAGAGGAGAGGGAGAGGGCGTGGACACCAAGGGAGAGGAGAGGCATGGAAGCTTTTTTCTTAGGGTTTAGAGATCACATCTCAAGACCTTTTTATAGGCCAAAAGAAGTCCTACTTGGCTTAAGATTTTGATCAAATCACATCCTTATCTCATAAGGAACCAAACCAATTCCCATTAGGACTCATGGATGCCTCCCACTTATCCTTATTGGCATCAAAATCTAATGGGGCATGCACTTGATCCAGTTCTCCCAATCCTTATCATATAAGGCCAAGGGGGCACCAACAGTTGGCACCCCTTGGATCCAATCCAATTTGGCACAAGCCCAATTTCTTCAACTTTAATTATGATGAAAACCAACTCTTGGCTGCCCATATTGTATGCAATTGACTTAGTCCAATCCTCATCTCATAGAGATTTAAGTCTAAAGAAGATTTGGATTTAACCATGTGCTAGCATAATATTCCTAAATCCAATAAGATTTCTCAAATCCTTAATCCAATTGAACCATGTGAGTTTAATTGCTCAATCCTAGACCAATTCTCTTTGTGTGTGATCCCATAGGTTCAATTCTGTCTAGTAGTAGGATATATTGCGATCTCCATCAACAATATCATTGAAACTTCTTTCAATAGATTGGAACCTTTTCAATTCAGCCAATTTAAAATTATTGATTATCCGAATAATTCTTAATTGATCTCACAATCCACTAGTGATGTCTAGTAGTATGTATGGCAATCCAGCAGAACTGAATAGATGAATCTCTAAGTGCAGTTGTCGTGTGATTCGATTCTTCTATTATGAGTCTCTACAAAACTATAGTTATAGATAACTTGTCAACCTGATCTTGTCATATGTAAGATTCAATCAACCTTAGCTTTTAGTAAAATCTTATAGAAACTTCTTTCCATCATTTATACTTGCCATGGTCATGAACTTTCGAACCCAGTTTTATGATCCTCATAGGACTTCTCACTTACTACTAGAGTCGATAGATCCCATCTAGATGTACATCCTATTCTTATAATGAACCTACTGCAGCCAACATACACCTCAAGGCTCTGTATGACTAGGAGACCTAGTTATGGTATAGTCAAACAACAACAGCCTCATTATGAACAATCGAGACACCGCAGGTTTGAAAACTATTTACACTACTGCAGCATCGAGTATGTCATGATGAGAAGATAGATATCCAAATGACAATTTGTATTGGTCATGCTTAGTATCCTTCTTCTCTTACAAGCATCTGTACTCTCCCTCAATATCTCTACACTCCGTGGTGATCCTACGATCGGAAGTAGTTTATGAATTAATCATCAATCACACATGCTTCAAATTCTCAACTCTTGAGAATATGTGTCATCATCTTATTAATTCATTAGATGATTCATAGACACATCATACAATATGAATGGATAAATAATCTAAATTTTATTTCATTAATAAGTCAAAATTATAAACTATGCCCTTAAAAAGATTATATGTGTCTGTCTAATTAGCTTTTAAAGCATACATCTAATAATCTTCTACTTGCACTAAAGCCAATTGGCCATAAATTTAAGTCCCATCTCAAGATAGACTTCAGTCTTTTATTGGCTTAACTGCTTCATTAGTGGGTTAGTCATGCTGTCAATGATGTCTACTCTCTGTACCTCAATGTATTTTTTCTCGAGATAATCACGAATGAGGTAGAATTGTTGCTGTATGTGCTTGGACTTCTGATAAGATTTCGGCTCTTTAGCTAACGCTATGGCAACATTATTATCGCAGTAGAGGAGAATGGCATCTGATGGCATCACACTCAGTTTCATAATAAATTTTTGAATCAAAATATCTCTTTTGTAGCTTCCAATGTGGTGATATATTCTGCTTCCATAGTGGAGTCCGCTATAACAGGCTGCTTGAAATTCTTCCAACTCACAACACCATCATTGCATAAAAAAATACTGTCTGATGTCGACTTTCGATCATCAATTTCAGATATGAAGTCTAAATCAGTATATCCCTACACCCTCAATTCACCTTCTCCATAGATCAAGAACATATCTTTAGTCCTTCTCAAGTACTTAAGGATAAATTTCATAGATGTCCAGTACTCTTCATCTGGATTCGACTGATATCTGCTAATGACACTCACAACATAGGCTATATCAGGTCGTATATATTGCATGGCAGATATGAGGCTCCCTATGATCGAAGCATAAGGGATCTTGCTCATGTGTTCAATCTCTTTCAATGTGTTAGAGCATATTTTTTAGAGAGATGAATTTCATGCCTAAAGGGCATAAGTTTCCTCTTAGAATTTTTCATGCCGAAGCTCTTCAATACCTCCTCTATATACATCTTCTGTGAAAGTCCTAACATCCTTTTAGATCTATCTCTATAGACCTTAATCCCTAATATAAAGGATGCTTCCTCAAGGTCCTTCATGGAGAATTTCTTAGACAACCATAATTTGATTGAAGTCAACATGGGAACATCATTCTCGATGAAGAGTATGTCATCTGAGTACAGTACGAGAAAAATGTCAGCACTCTCACTAATTCTTTTGAACACATGATTCCTCCTCATTCTTGATAAAATCAAATGATTTAATTACATCATTAAAATGAGTATTTCAACTCCGAGATGCTTGCTTAAGTCCATAATAAATCTTTGTAGTTTGCAGACTTTGTGATCACCATCACTAGAAGTGAAACCCAGAGGTTACTCCATATAGATATCTTTCTCAAGATATCCATTCAGAAAGTAATTTTCACATCCATCTATCATATCTCATAATTGTGATATACTACAACAGTAAGTAATATTCAAATGAATTTTAGCATGGCCACTGATGAAAAAGTATCCTGATAGTTAATGTCCTCGTATTGATTATAACCTTTTGCCACAAGACTTACTTTAAAGATCTCTATCTTTCCATTCGAACCTATCTTCTTCTTATAGATCCATGTACACCTAATAAATACAATACCTTCTGGTGGATCCACTAAGGTCCAGACTTGATTTGAGTGCATTGAGTCAATCTTCGACTTTATTGCCTCTAACTATTTCTCAGAGTCGATATCTGATATCATCTCGATATAGGTCTTGGGGTCATTAATATGTACCCTATTTTCTATGAAGAATATTTTCTCTACATCCTCTGTAATGATACTTAAGTATTTATCAGGAGGATAAAAAATTCTACTAGATCTATGAGGTAGAGGAGGAGATGCACGTATTGACTCGATCTAAATGGGTTTTTTAGGTTTTAAGGCTTATTGCTCTTCAAAGACTTTCTCTTCAAGCTAAATCTATCTTTTCATACTCCATCTCGAATAAATTATTTTTCAAAAAAGATGTTGGGCTGAAATCAGATCGGATACAGATTGGATACCAGCATATCCATATCTATATTTATTTTATCTAACGAATACAAATACTGATACGGATATCATTCGATGCAAAAATTCATATCCATATTGTTTAAATAGATACGAATACAATTCGGATACTGAAAATATGGATATAATTATAGATATGACTTAGATAATTAAACTTTATAACTACATAAACATGTCTATATGATTATATATTTTCTTAAAAATTAATAAGTACCATATAAAATTGTATAATGTTACATGTTGATTCAGATATTCGGATATGAATCGGATAGTTATCTATCCATATCCATATCTATTTTTCTTTGATAGATATGGATACGAATATGGATACTAGTCGGATCCTGAAATTTTTATCCATATCTGGATTGATTCGGATACGAAATCGAATCCAGACAGATAATATCCATACTATTTTTACTCCTAGAAAGATGGCATGTCAACTCAAAATTACTTTATAATCCTTTGGAAGATAGAAATAATATCCTAAAGACTCCTTAGGATATCCTATAAAAGGAGCTTTTAAAGATTTGGCTTCTAACTTGTCTGCCTGTTATCTTTTGACATGGATCGGACAACCTTAAATTTTGAGATGACTCAGACTCGATTTCTTACCATTGCATATCTCAAACAGTGTGATAGAAATAATTTTAGAAGGAATCCTATTCAATAAATAATTTGATGTTAATAAACTATGTCCCCAAAGAAATATGGAAAGATCAGTAAAGCTCATCATGGATCAAATCATATCTAATAGGATTTGACTTTTTTATTCTGAAACCTCATTAAGTTGAGGCATTCCAGGTGGAATCCATTATGAGATTATGCTATATTATTGAGATAACTTAAAATTTTCACTAAGATATTCATCTCCTCGCTGATTGAACAATCTCAAAAAGTTTTTTAGTTTACTTTTCTACTTCATTTCTGAATTCTTTGAATCTTTCAAAAGCTTCAGACTTGTATCTCATAAGATACACATATCCGTATCATGAATAATCATTGATAAAGATGATGAAGTAGAGATAAATTTTTTCTGACCATTACATCACATGGGCCACACACATCAGTATGTATCAGGATAAATATCTCAGTAGTCTTTTTCCTTGTTCCATAAAGGGACAGCTTGGTCTTTTTTTTTTCAAAGGCAGGACTCACAGATTGGAAAAGGCTCGAAAGCCAATGGGCCTAAGAGCCAATTTTTCTCTATCTGTTAATCCTTTCTTCTCCTATATGATCTAGCCTAAAGTGCCATATATACTTTAGATTAATCTCATCTCTAGATCTTTTAATTCCTATGGCATTCACTTTCTGCTCGATTATATTCACAGAAATATGAACATGAAACTAATGGAGACTGTTAATTAGGAAACCACTTCCAACCATTTATTTCAAATAAATTGTACCTTAGTCCTTATAAAACTAATTACATAGTTGTCCTGTGCTAAACATGAAACAGAAATTAAATTTTTGCTAGCATCAAGTACATAATAATAGTCCCTAAGAATCAAACTAAATCCTGATAGTAGTCGCAGAGGGTATGTCCCCATAGCCACAGTAGCAACTCTTGCTCTGTTTCTGACTCATAGGGTCATGTCACCATCCCTCGGCCTTCTACTATCCTCAAGATCCTATATAAAAGTACATAAATGAGCACTAGAACCAGAGTCTATAACCCAATTAGATGTAGAAGAAATTGTAAGGTTAGTTTCGATAACGAGCACGTTAGACATACCTTCAGAAGATGTGCCGTCCTTCTTATTTTCAGGCTTGCTAGGTAGGTGTTCAGAAAAATATCCTGAGATTCAATCCATAATAATCTCAAAATGAGGTTCAAGATGAAGAACAAAATCCAACAAGCCCAAGAATAGTCCAAATGGAGTCTAGATGGAGGAGATACGTGCGAGGAAGTAGACTGAGAGTAGTTGATATGACCCATGGGCTGGCACAGGCTGGAGGCAGTATGGGCTAGGCCCAACAGTGTGCTAGGCCGGCCCAGGGACGCATGCGGCCTGCGAGCGCGAGTGCCCAAGCCAGCTTGGGTATCGCGGTCTATTGTGGACTGCATGGGATATCGCAGCTCATGAGGTCATGTGTGGATCGAGAGGAGTGATCTAAGATGTTGCACATGATCAAATGGGTGTGCTTGATTTGGAGGATGATCAGACGGTTCAAATCAAAGGTGATAATGATTCAGGCTATTTTTGCATGATCCGATGGCCCAGATAGCCATCGATCACAATCAGACGATTGAGGGGCTTTTCGAGTTTGATCAAGAGCCTAGGGATGCCTGATTGCATGATCGAATAGCCACAATGTGAGCCGATCATGATCGGACGGCTAGAATTAATTTGGGCCTTGATTTGGACTCAGTCTTCTAGTGAAATACTGTTTTAGGATTTTTGGAGGCTATAAAACTTTGATTGATGATCTGTTTATTACATCAAACTCCTGGTGACATCTTGGAGAGGTTGAAGGGCTTCAAATGAGATTTTAGAGAGTTTTTGTGAAGATTTTGAGACTTCTTGTTGAGAGACTCTTATACAAGGATTGGGTGGTGAGTTTCTCTTTTATTCTTTGATTTTGTTTCTCTCATAGTAAAGCTTACACACTCCATGGAGGTAGGCTTGAGGTTGATCTATATATTTTATTATATTTATTTATTATTCTTTTTTTTTCGTATGGTATTAACATCCACTTTCTGAATGTTATTGTGATCTTGGCCGGTGATCTATGTTCCGCAATTAAGGGATCTATCCCAATAAGTGGTATCAGAGCCTGGTTACCATGGATAAATGGTGTCAGGTAGTCTAGATAGAGATAGTGTTGATCAAGATAGAAGATGGAGAAGACAAGCACAATCAAGATGGAGATCAACCAGTTCGATGGAAAGAGCAATTTTCCTTTAGCAAGTAAGGTATAGGATGTGCTCATCCAACATGGGTTGATCGATGCTCTCTTATATGAGAAAAAGTTAGACATCATAGAGGAGAAGACCTAGGAGCAGCTGTAGATGCAGATGGTGAGTACCATCCATTTGTACCTGACTGATGAGGTGGTGATCCATGTACTTGGTGAGACTTCTCCGATGATGCTGTGGTCAAAGCTTGAGAAGTTGTACATGATAAGATCCCTCATCAATATTCTCTTCCTCTAGAGGTAGCTCTACCAACTATGGATGAATGAGAGACAGAGCGTACAGGAGTATCTCAGCCATTTTCAAAAGATTCTCACTAATCTTCTCAATGTAGGTGAGAAGGTTGAGGAGAAGCCCAAGGTATTGGTTCTTGCTAGTATTGCTTCTCCTTTCATATGAGTCTTTAATAACTGCTCTTTTAGTGGGAAAAGCACCATTAAAATGGATGAGATCACCACAGTGATTTTTCAGAATAAGGTTCTTAGGTGGGAGAAGCAAGCTTTGAGCTCAAATGGCGGCAGCTCAGCTTTGATGATTTTTGAAGGAGCAGGTGGTAGCAGATGGAGCGACAGAGAATTACGAGGAGGATGATTCAGGTCCAAGATGAGGGATCCTAGCAAGATCAGATGCTACTGTTGTAATGAGTTGGGGCATCATGCTAGAGATTATCCTCAACTCAGAGATCGGATGAGGGCTACTACAGCGACAGCCAGTAACGAGTCAGAAGATGATGTCTTGTTGATATCTGATGAGATATCTACTTCTTTTCAATAGTAAATTTTAGATTCTGCATACACTTATCATGTATGTTACAGAGAGGAGCTGTTTGACTCTTTGAAAAGCAGTAAGGGTACTATTCATCTACCGGATGGATCAAGCTGTGCGATCAGGGGCACTAGGACGATCAGCTGAGGACATATAATGGTGCAGTAGGGAGATTGGGCGAGGTATGATACATATCCAATTTCAGATAGAATCTTATCTCATTGAGCAGACTAGATTCAAACGGCTACAGGTGGGTAGTTGGTGATGGAATCTTGAAGGTCATGCACGGCAATAGAGTGATCTTGGAGGAGAAGAAGATTAGAGGAGGATATTACAATCTAGCAAAGAGCCCAGTATGAGGTGGAGCTTCAGCAGTCAGGGAGAGCCCAATGCAAGGTGGGCTCCAGGTGGAGGTGGATCAAGGATGAGATGGAAAACTCGAGAGGATGAGAGACGACGTCACAGAGTGAAGTTCTATTATTGCAGGAGACTTCTCCGAGCAGATCTTTGATCAGAGTGGATACAGTCCATGATAGAGGTGGGATTGAGTGGTCTGGCTTGACTCCACGTTTGTCCATCTATGAGACAGCAGGTGTGCCCTAGGGTGTGGGGGCGAGAGGAATCACAAGCTCTCAAAAATAGATGAAGATCAAACATTGAGTTGAGATGGAGATTGTTGAAAAAAATATCTCAAGATTCGATCTACAATAAGTCCAAAATGAGATCCAAAGTAAAGAATGAAATCCAACGAGCCCAGGAACAGTTCAAATGGAGTCCAGACAGAGGAGATAAGCACGAGGGAGCAATTGGTACGACCCATAGGCCGCTAGAGGGGCCCACAGGCCGGCACAGACTGGAGGTGACATGGGCCAGGCCCGACAGCATGTTAGCGCTAGGCCAATAGCGTGTTGGGCCGGCCCAGGCATGCATGCAGCCTGCGAGCGAGGGCGCCCAAGCCCGCTTGGGTATTGTGGTTCACCATGGACCACATGGGATATCATGGCTCACGATGCCATGCATGGATCGAGAGGAGTGATCTGAGATGTTGCACACAATCGGACGGGCGCGCTTGATTCGGAGGATGATTGGACAATTCAGATCAAAGGCGACGATGATTCAGGTTGTTTTGCACGATTTGATGGCCCAAAGAGCCGTCAATTGAGATCAGATAGTTAAGGGACTTTTCAAAGTTTGATCAAGAGCCTGAGGATGCTTGATTGCATGATCGGATGGCCATAATGCGAGTTGGTCATGATCGGACGGTCAGAATTGATTTTGGACTTTGATTGGACTCGATCTCCTAGTGAAATATTATTTTAGGATTTTGGAGGCTATAAAACTTTGATTGATGATTCATTTATTGTGTCAGACTCTTGGTGATGTCCTGGAGAGGCTAAAATGCTTCAAGAGAAGTTTTAGAGAGCTTTTATGAAGATTTTGAGACTTCTTGTTGAGAGACTCTTATACAATGGTTGAGTGGTGAGTTCTTCTTGTATTTTTTGATTTTGTTTCTCTCATAGTGAAGCTTGCATATCCCTTGGAGGTAGGTTTGAGGCCAATCTATATATTTTTTTTGCATTTGTTTGTTATTCTTTTTTCTTCTTTTCTTCATGTAGTATCAACATCCGCTTCCCGGATGTTATTGTGATCTTGGGCGTATGATTTGCGTTTCGTAATTGAGGGATCTACTCCAACAGTAGGTAGGATAGTTTCTCTTCTAATGACCATCATTTTTGTTGTGGAAATACTTTCCTTTCTCTATGACCTTCTTCTTGAAAACTTCCTTCCTAGGCCTGTTCTCCATCTTTTTTTTTTCACGGACTTCTTTTTCTTCCCAATAGACTTTCTTTTAAACGATGAAGTTCGCTCCATAGCTAGAACAGTGTCTCTTGAACTCTTTAAGATCTTTTCTGTAGTAACTAATATGTTCAGTAACTCGACCTCGGTTCACTGAATTTTATTCATATGGTAGTTTACAATAAACCGTGCATATGAATCAATAAAAGATTACAGGATCCAATCAATTTGCAACTCTTTATCCATGGACATTCCGAGCTTTTCAAGCTTCTCTAAGTTCTTGATCATTGTCAAATAATATTCATGAATGGACTACCCATCACACGTCTTCATCTTGAAGAATTTTTTGGACACTTCGTAGCGAGCTGCATGACTCTACTTACCATACAACTCTTGTAGATGAGCTAATATACTCTAATAGTTTTCATATCCTCATGCTTGTTTTGGAGCTCATTAGACATAGACACCATCACATAGCACCGAGCCTTGTTATCATCATCCGCTCATGTTTCATGGGTAGCCCTTTGATCAGGGGTCAGACCGGCGAGCTGGTAGAGGGCTATGGTCCTGGTCAATAATATAGTTCAGCTTTTCGAAACTCAAGACTATCTTCAAGTTCCAGAGCCCATCCTTATAATTAGATCCAGTCAATTGATTTGTCTCTAAGATATGGGCAAGAGGGTTTGAAGTAGATATTTTCCTATGGAGAGAAGAAGATTCTATTTAGATTTTATAATTGACTTCTTTTAGTTTGTTTTAAGATTTTATTTTAAAAATAAACTTGACTCCCACTATTTTCTCAGATCTCCCACACTCTTCAGATAGAGAAACAAAAATCTTGGTGATTAGGGTTTCAAGTGGATACTATGGTCCCACCAATTGGCATACCACCTCATCTAATAGTTATTGACGATATGTTAACTAATGAATGGACAACTCTTATCCAATACTTCTCAAGTAAATTACAGTAATCATCGGTCTCTAATTTCTGAAGTCTCACCTAACAATTATTAGCCTCGTTCCTTAGTTGTCAGACCCACCGTTCTTGTGAAAGTGAAGCCATCATTGGGACCCTCACCCTAATAGTTATTGGGCCCAACCCCATCTCCATCCTATAGCATCGCATACTAATAGAGTGGTTGTGTCTTTCTTAATACAGTGGAACTACTATATCCAGTTGAGAACAGTCAACATCCGAAAGGATCCGCATATCTATAATGATGGAAGACTGCTTGACTTAATATATATGAAGAGATTTAATTTAGATCTTTTTTAGATTTTAATTATTTATTTACATTGCATGTAAATCTATAATTACATTGAATTTACTAATGAGATCACATCTTGACTCATGAAGATCAGACTCATGGTGCAATACAATTGTAGCGAACTCAATGCTAAGCTCCCCAAATCAAAATTTGATCAACCAAATTAGACAGGTAAGTGATGATCAGTGGTGGCTTTTTGCTGCAGATACAATAGTTCTAATTAAATAATCACTTTTCAAAGTACTTGTCTTAAATACTAATAGGTCAACCTCATCCAAATTGGCTATGGCTTTTGGTTCCTGATCACAAATTTGCATATTGCAACCATATAAGGTGTATCATGATACAACCCTACATTAAGGGTGTAGTGGTTTAATGTGATCACTACATATATCAATGAAACATGTTGTGATTATCTCATATTCAGAAATAGAATCAAATTTTATTTAATTAAGTCTTTTTTTCCTTAAAAGATGACTTATGATTGAACGGATCTGATCACTTATCATCCTAGGATAATATTTCAGTATAACCTGCCTTATGCCAGAGCAACCTTATATCGGGATGAACTTAGACTAATCCAAAACTTATCAATTAGATCTCTAATCTAAAATTTCAGATCAAATCTAAATTTTAGATGTGTAATTTAGGATTTCATCTCTTATCATCTTAGGATAATTTTCAACATTACTTTCAGTATGCTAGGGCAACCTTATGTCAAGATAAATATAGACTAGCCCAATGTTTATTAATTAAATTTTGATTTTTTATTAAAAATCTGATCTAAAACTTTAGATCTAATTTAAATTTTAAAGCATAAAAAATCAGAACTAATTAAATAAAAAATTAGATCTAATCTAACATTTATATTTAATTAAAAATAAAATTTAGATCTCATCTAAATTTCAGATATAATTGATAACAAAAATTTTCAGATCTAATCTGAAACTGAGATTTAATTGAAAGCATAATAATTCAAATCTAATATGAATTTCTAATCTAAAGAATATGATCATGTAACCTAACTCTGATACCACTTGAAGGAAAAATCGTGCAGGGTGTATATACTAGAACAACAAAACTTTTTATACATACAGCGGAAGCAAATTAATCTAACATGGATCTACTAGATCTCATCTTATGAGATCATCCCTATCATGTTCTTAGGATCTAAATCAGTAAATAAAATTTATAGAACATAAATATGAAGATCTCATTTTCACCTTTGTGCGGGTAGATATTCACCGTAGTTTGATGATCGTGGATATCTCTTTCGGTTCATTGAAGAGCTGCATAAGTGTCCAGTCTCTACAGATATTTACGAAAATAGTTTAGGATGCTCCTCTCTTATTTCTTCTCTAAGAAACCAGCTTGCAGCTCAAAGGAAAGATAGAAAAAGAAAGAAAATGCCTTCTTTCTAACCAAGACGTTAGCCCTTGGCATGTAAATGGAGGACGCCCAACTCCTTTGGCAGTGGAGGCCAAAGAACGCCCAACCCTTGGGCATGGAGGCCAAGGGAGAGAAGAGGCGTGGGAGCTTTTTGCTTAGGGTTTAGAGATCACATCTCAAGGCTTTTTTATAGGCCAAAAAGAGTCCCTCTTGGTTTAGGACTTTGATCAAATCACATCCTTATCTCATAAGGAACCAAATCAATTTTCAATAGCACTCATGGGTGCCTCCCACTTTTCTTATTAGCATCAAAACCTGATGGGGTATGCACCCCATCTAGTTCTCCTAATCCAATCCAATTTAGCATGAGCCCAATTTCTTCCAACCTTAATTATGATGGAAACCAACTCTTGACTATCTATATTGCATGCAATTGATTTGGTCCAATCTCCATCTCATAGGGATTCAAGTCTAAAGAGAATTTAGATTTAACCATGCATTAGCATAGTATTCCTAAACCTAATAGGATTTCTTAAATCTTTAACTCAATTGAATTATGTGAGTCCAATTGCTCATCCTAGATCAATTCTCTTGTGTGTAATCCCATAGATTCAATTCTGTCTAGTAGTAAGATATATTATGTCTCATTTAATAATATTATAGAAACTTCTTTCAATGGATTAGATCCTTTCCAATTCAGTTAATTTTAGAATTATTGATCATCCAAATAATTTTAATTGATCTCACAATCTACTAGTGATATCTGATAGTATGTAGTGATAATCCAGCAGAACTGAATAGATGAACCTCTAGGTATAGTTATCATATGATTCAATTTTTCTATCGTGAGTCCTGACAAGACTATGGTTATAGATAACTCGTCAATCTGATCTTGTCATATGTAAAATTCAATCAACCTAAGTTCTTGGTAAACCTTATGAAACTCCTTTCTATCGTTCACATTTGTCATGGCTATGAAATTTTGAACTCAGTTTCATGAACCTCATAGGATTTCTTCCTTACTATCAAGATCGGTAGATCCCATCTAGATATACAACCTATTTCTATAATAAATCTACTGCAGCCAACATACACCTCAAGACTTCGTATGGTTAGGAGATCAATTTATGATATAGTGAAACTACAGCAACCTCATTGTAAATAGCTAAGGCACCATAGGTTTGAGAACTATTTATACTACTGCAGCATCGAGTATGTTATGACAAGAAGAGAGATATTCAAGTAACTACTCGTGTTGGTCACGTTCGATACCCTTGTTTTATAACAAGCATCTACACTTTTGCTCAGTGTCTCCACACTATAGATTTGAGACTCATCTATCCTTAAAGAAGCGATCCATGCATCAATCTATCTGGATCAATAATCTTACGATTGGAAGTAGTTTATGAATTAACTATCAATAACATATGCCTCAAATTCTCAACTCTTGAAAATATGTGTCATCATCTTGTTAATTCATGGAATGATTTATAAATACATCATACAATATGAATGGATAAATAATCTAAATTTTATTTCATTAATAAGTCAAAATTATAAACTATGCCCTTAAAAAGATTACATGTGTCAGCCTAATTGACTTCTAGGACATACATCTAACAAGAGTTTCGGTTAGGGTTAGGGGTCCTATTAGGGTTAGGGTCTGTTTAGGTTAGGGTTATAACTTGGATTGAGGTTCAACTTAGGGTTAGGGTTAGGGATTGAGTTAGAGTCAGAGTTGGGGATAGGGTTGCAAAGAAGGTGGGATTGGAGAAGATGATGGAAAAAAAAATAGATGAAAATAACCATGGAGAAGATGAGGAAAAAAATACAAGGAGATGTAGATAAAAGAAATGATAAGTAATGAAATATGAACAAGTTCAGAAATAATTGGTAGTGGAGAGGAAATTTACCTTGAATGGGTTCAGTCGGTGACAAAAGTACAGGCATTGGAGTAAAGATAAGCCTCGATGCTCGTCGGAGGGAAGCAGGATTGTCGGCCTCGGGGGTGGCATCCTCCGATGTGCCCTCTCCAAAAAGAAACAACAAGCAAAAACAAATCAATAGATCCAGTCCCGTGTCGTGTCAGTCATCCTTTTGGGCGATGTAACCGACAATGGAAAGGATGGTAGCTAGGAAAAGGCTGAGAGAATCGAAAATAGTGGGAACAGATGCTGGTTAGGGAGAGCACAAGCAGGATGGAGTTGGGGAAGCAACGGTGGTGGGGTAAGCCATCTTGGCCATCCTCCCTGCAATGCAACCAATAGTGAAAAGGATAGAGGAGAGAGAGAGAGACTCAGATTATGCAGCAGAAGCTTAGAACAGGATTAGGGAAGCGGCCAGGGTGATAGTCGGGGTAGAGCAAACATGGAGAATGGGGTTAGGGAAGCGGCGACGGTGGGGTAAATGGGAAAGGGATCGGCTTAGGATTTTTAAAAAATGAATGGGCGCATATTTTTTTTAATAGGTCGTGGTGTATAATAGGAAAAAATTGAAATTTAGGTGTTTGTCCTATAGAAATTATATAAGAAATTAATTTCAAACCAATAAGATGGATAAAATTTTATGGGTCATAAGCATAAAATAGCTAGTTGTGGTGTCTCTACGCACATGTTCTTATAATTTTCTATAAGTGAATTGTTATATTTTGATTTTTTTCATTTGTTTTCTATTTTTTATTTATATTTTAAAAAAATATGCGGTGTTTTCTAAGATTCCTGACCATATTTTTTTAAATAATTTTATAGGTTTGCCATCAATTTTTTCCAACAAAATAATTATTTCATCATTATTTTATTTCATATTTTTATTCCTTACATGAGACATAGAATGCTTCATTTAATTTTTTAATGAACATAAATTTATGATAATACTTGCAAAGTAATTATTTTTATACTTTTTTTATTAAAAACTTGCATATAAATAGATCTTTCACCTGATTTAGCTTTATTGGGAAATGTTCCTACATTTTTTCTTTCTTTTCAAGAAAAACAAAATAAAATTATTATGGAGTAAAGGAAATATAGTTCTTATAGTCATTATTTAAATAGTATTTTTTCCTCTAATTATGTATTCAAAATGCGATACATAAATTAAAGAAGTTTTTCCTGTTATTTGCTGTGCATTTGTAATATATGAATACAATTATAAAGTACTATATATATATTTTTTAGCATACACAATGTAATTTCAATTACCCAAAAAAAAGTATTCTTCACTAATTACTGATTTCATTATTTGTTGTAATTGCAAATATGGATTTCATAAAAAATTCTCCAGAAATTTTGCTTCAAGAAACACTACAAAATTAGGTCTAATGCCTCCTATATATGGTTTAGAATTATTTAGAATTACAAAGTGACTGTCTTCTAAAGGCTTATGTGGACATCATTTTTGAGCGAGGGTAAAAACCGGATGATGAGCCTTTTGAGTACACTAGGATACAGAGACAAATATGATGTATACAAATCGAGTCCAAAGAAATGGCAGCCAAGTTTGCCATAAATGAACTGAAGAATTATTCAATTTTGAAATTGAGGATGTTAACTATCTGGATAAAGAATATTATAAATATCTATATGAGATTGCTAATGCAGCTCATAATAACTTGGAGGTCCAGCATAAGAACCTGAAGCGGGATTACAATTTGGCCACGAAGAGATATAGACGACTTCAATCCGATCATGATGCATTGCATGAAGAAGTTACTAGATATACGAGAATACATCATTTGGATGCTGAGTCATCTGTTGGTGAGAATTCGATTTATGGGATATTGCTGAAGGTTGTTGCATGGTTATGGATGTACTGATCTATCTTCCAAATTATGTTCCTCTATTTTTATAATATTATAATACATCTTTTTGGGTATAACAATATGTGATGATATTGTTACATAATGATGTAAATTGAAAAATGAAATATAATATAAAGTTTTTTTGTATAAACATATTATGATGCATATTAGTTTAAATTTTTATTCCCTTAATACCAATCAGTAATAATTGTGGTATATTAACAAAAAATGTTGTGATGAAATAAAATTGGTAACGTATTTAATAATGTTTGGTTGGATTATTCTATAATTCGAACTTACATCATTTTGCATGTTCTTCTACCCCATGCATCGGTAGAATATATATTAATATCACTTTTAAATATTTTTTAATGACCATTTATTCTGTATATCTATGATAAAGTAGATATTAGTATTGATTATTGAAATTTTTGTTAGGTTGTTGCGTGAATCAAACCTACAACATCCTTCATATTCTTCTACTTCAGATACCAACAGAATATACGGTTACATATTTATGTTATCCATGATTATTTATTAATTTTATATTTCCTTTAGGACCTATTCTTTATGGGCAAATATCATCGAAAATTGATCAACTTTTTATTCATCTATCCATGTTCTCACATTTTTGAAGATAGATAAGTTACTTTTCTATGGATAATATTTATGCATTAAATAGGAGAAAATCATACTCATTTAGGAGATGGCTAAATCATTTTTTCATCAATGAAAATTATATTTTTAATTCATTCCCAATATACCTTAACCTAATAATAATAATAATATAATATAATATATAATAATATTTATATAATATATAATAATGTATTATTATAATATAATATACTATTATATTTTC
>KE505117.1:356188-371496 GCA_000441515.1 Elaeis oleifera
ATATATTATAATATAATATATTATAATATATTATATTATATTATAATATTATATATAATAATATTAATATAATAAAAATATTATGAAAATATAGATAGATCTTAGTAACTTGTCTAAAAACTAGTATGCAAAAAAATATGAATAACAATTTTCAAATCATATTCCAATACATAAAAGAACATCGATAAATTATTTTTCTATCTGCATATCGCCTAAAAAATACTTATCTAGAAAAATATAAATTTTAAGATAAATTTTTTATCCACAAAAGAACATACCCTTATACACATTTCTGTTTATATCGATATTTACTATTAATATAGTATTTAATCATTACAGATTCAAATTTAATTTTTTTCTTATGTATTCTATATTTTTTAATTAGAAAGTATAATAAAATTTTCATAAATATCTAGACAAAATATCTAGACAAAACAGAATAAGAAGAATGAACATTATTGCTCAGAAAAAGATTAGAAAATAATAAGATCTAGTAATTGTCTAATACAAGGGAGGGAAAAAAAGAAACAAAAGAAAACTGACTTTTTTGCAAGTCTTTCTAATCAAACTGCATGTTTTATGTTCTTTTACTGGAATAATAAAATCAAAAATATTAGATCCTCTATCTCTATATTTTAATGAGACCCGCCGTGTATCGCAGATCCCTTGCTAGTACATATGGTAGGATACCACTGTTCTCGGTTGAATTCATACCAGTGCTATGTTTCTTCTCTTCCTTTGACACTTGGGTTGGACAGCCAAAGAGCCCTTACTAACTTATATTAGGATGTAGACAGGACATGTCAGGCCACTGGTACCCAACCCCTGGTGACCTGACCAACTCCACCAGCGTGACCATATTCTTATATGCTTTTGAAAATCAAACACGTCTGCAAGTGTAAAAACCTGAAAAAACTTGATAACTTAGACATGATCCACAACTCCAGAACTAGCAAGTACCATTTAGTTACTGTATTTCAGCCATAAACTTGGCCATCAGCAAGCCTACTCATAAAAATTTACTGTTGCAAGATGAAATAGAGTTCCATTTGCTATAATTTAATTATATCCATCATGACGTGCAGGACTGAAGATTGTCCAACAATTGGCTTCATTCATCACCAGAGCAGCACTAATGAAGGGCCTAGTCATTTCAAGTGATGATCTACCATCTGATTTGATGCTGGCAGCGACATTTTGTCAAGTGGCCCTGTGACGATCAGCCAATATTCTGATAAGCACATAGACTTCAAGGTGATAAATTTATTGCTAGCACTCAACTTTAGGTTTTAAGTTCCTTAGAAAAAAAAGGTTAAGATTTCAGCATATTCAATTAATCAATCCACAACAGCTTTTATCAGGGACATTGCAGTTTGAACCACTGGTGCCTGCTTCCAGGAGCAGTTTCTTTCAAGCGTCAGAGGGAAAAAGGAAAGAACTAAGATATAGAGATTGCATTGTTCAAATCTAACTACTGAGGCTATGGTTATAGTGTCTTTTTTTTAAATTGGAAAAGGGCATAACTAATTCAATTGTGTCTGCAGCATAAACACATGAAAGAGCATCTAAGTCAATAAGCAACATTGTTCATCACGTTCTACAAATTTTAAATACAACATCAAAGTTCAAGTGGTTCAGATAGTTTGCCATCATTGACCCAAGAAAACCTTTGTTCTATTATGGATAAAAAGGTATAATCGATGATCATTTGATACGTACGTCCCAAGTCTTCAAAAGGTTTGAAAACTTGTTTTATAGACAGTGCATATTTTAAATTATGACGAGTGGTATGAAACGTTGATCTGGATGTCCAATAACAGAATGACTATAGGACAGCTAAGTTGGTTATATCCTATAACATTAAGGTAATACCAATTACTAGATATTTTGTCATGTAAATAATTTGTTAGCCTCTCTATACATTACAAACATTATGAACTGATAAATAAATAAACATTTATTTTGTCATGTAAATAATTATGCAATTTCCCTGAGCAGGCAAGCCAGTATGCTACAGAGTCATGAGTCAATAACGGAAAGCAACAATGAGCAAAGCTCCCAGAACAAGGGTAATTTGGTTGTATTAAGTATAAGAAAAGCTAGTGATTTTAAGAAAGTAAGTTCTTGGAATGTGGGTTTCAATTCAAGATATTCGGCTAAACACAAGTCAGCTTCTAGAATTGACTGAAGTAACATTTCAACTATGATCAAACATGGTGAAACACAATCACCTACAGTTAATCATGTGCAAGTGTGCTCAATCATGGTCAACTATGGTCAAACAAAGTGTGAGAAGCCTAATCATGGTAATTTCAACTAGTGAAGATTGGGGCATCAAAACTTTTATCCAGGTCAGTTTTGGGAAGTGAGAAGCAATCTCATATCAACTCGACCACTTACATAATCACATGATGAATATTGTGAATTATTGGTATATATGCTGTATATTGCATTTTGGGTAAGAATGTTGGTTATGCCACGCGTCATTGTGTAGACAGCTAGACTATGGACTTCTCATCAATAATTTAGGTAGTGGATGTCACAACTCCCTGATGGTAGATGTGCATCAATGTTGGTGTCTCACCAGTTTTATGATTAATGCATGTCCTGTGCACGATAAGTGTAGAAGAATAGCAACTTTTTGACGCCAATCTTGATGCATATAAATGGTCACATAGTTGTTAGGTCTAATATCAAAAGTGCATATTCCAATGGCGACAAATATATTGGACTGGTCTTTATGTTAATTAGGCATAAAACTTGGATATGCCCTGTGGTCAATATGTGTGGGACATCCACATCAATGATTCACACTATTTATCAAAATCTACAATGCACAAAATGCCCGAAAACAAAACAGTCGTTCCTTTATATTTAATTACTAAATAATTTGCTGGGTAATATTTGGTTGGACCCTAAACACATTAAATATGAATATTGTCAATTGATGCAATTAATGAGTATTATCAAACCATGGCTAGAAACATACCATTGTCTCACGTGGCTTTCCTGAGCAGCGAAGCCAATATATAACAGAGGGCTGAATCAACAGTGGACAATGCAACAATGAGAAATGCTACAAGAACAAGGGTGAGGCATGACGTCTTCAACTGCAGAAATACCAAAGTTATCACAGCTCGAACTGGAAACATGTTAAACTGTACAAAGTTGTGATATAAACAACTGGGACAACGCCACAAATTTCCTTTAATAACAACATTAAAGGGACATTCATCTGCTAAGTGACTAGAAAGAAGGAATTTGAATCCAAAACCCGCAGCTTTATTAAAATGAGATTCCTTTCAAGAAACTGGAACCCAATAATGGAATAAACAATTTGCAGGAAACCAAGAAACATGCACCAGGAGAGAAGGAACTGCCTCCATTATCATTGTTGTCATCACCAACATCATCCATTTCTTTTCACCATCAGAATGAGGTTGGTTATGCAACAAAAACCAAGATGAGAAGGCTCCACAGAATGATCGAGCAAAACATATTGAATTCCATGGAAGCTTTGTCTGGCTGTTGGTTTAAAATATCCCTCTAATAAAGGTGCTAAATTGTTGATCAAGTTATTGCTAGGTAAAAGGGGGCCTACCAAAAAATCCAAGAAGATTTGTTGGCAAGTAGGAAGATACACCCTACTTGTAGCAATAAGAACCCTTCAAAATTCCCCCATGCTTGGAAAGAATCTAAAGAAAGTAGGATAGAGAGGGTTTATTAAGCAATTGTGTTCATCTCTGAGAGACATAGTACTATCCATTCCTCTTCCTTTCTTTTCCTTGGATAAGACTCATTCAGCTTCTTTACACTATTCAATGGTAGAAATGTCCTTGAAACATAGAAATATGAATTTAGGTGATTTATATATAAAGAAGATAAGATGTCCAAAATTGGTGGTAGAAAGTACTTGTGGCATTTGGGTTGCTCAAGTGAGAAGCAGCTTGTGGCATTTTGGGGTGTCCAAGTTAGAAGCAACACTTCTAACGCATTTATTAAAGAACAGCAATGCCAGCACTACCAATAGATGTAATCATGGTTCAGTCCATACCCTTGATAAGGCTTCATTTGTAAACTTGTAAATGCTCACTATCTTATATTGCTTATCCAACATGGTTAAGTCTCATCATGACAGTACCTTGTGTTCTTACAACCAAATCTTCAACTGGTTCACAAACTTGAACTTAGTTTGACTTGTGGCAATTACGTTTTAAATCATAAAGTTTCAGCCAGAAAAATCAAAAAAGGAAAAAGAAATAGAAAAGTAAAGAATATATCGATCATAACATTTTAACGTGTACTGTGTTTCTTGAAATATTTTAGTGTATTATGTAAAGAGTTGATGATATGTAAACTCATTAAAAGTATTAAACATTATTCAGATAATTAAACTCCAGAATAATACAGGAAATTACACACGCTAAGGAATTAGTTTAGGGACCAATTTGGAATTATAATATGTGAATTGCTAAGAATGCATATAAAAAACTTATGCATTCCTGTCAAAATCACAAAAGCTTTTTCTATACTATTTATCAAAGTACATGTCCTAATTTGTGAAATTCACTTGTCATATGGACTTACAAAATGAAAGCCTGGTGTTCATGATCTTCCTTATTTTAAACAAATTCAAATTACTAACATGATTAAGTTTTCGAAAAAAGTTATATCCCCTTATTTTAAAAATTCAAATCTTGTGCTTCCATATCTAAGTAAAAGTTATAAAATCAAAGTTTTCTTGCATAAACATATCCTAGAGAGATAACTGATCATCCTTAAGCAAGCACTTTCACGTAGTGGAAAAAAAGTAGAAATAAATTAAATTGTAAATGAGGCTGTTGGCCTCACATAAGTTGGGTCTTGGACCGCTTTCAGCTGTAACTGTAGATGCTAGAGAGAAATTGATCAATTTCGACAAAAAGCTAGCTGAAAATACTGAATTGTTGAATCTCAAGCATTTTTGGTAGCCACATTTCCATTTTTAGAAAAAATAGCACAAGAAACCATCTTAGGTTGGTATTCTCATTCATTCCCATATTTTCCATCTCTAAGACCACTAACTTACCTTTGATTCTTTCCATAGCCATAGAAGCATGATAGAAACTATCAAAAACTTGGGGAAGGAGGGAGGGACACAATATAAAATCTCGAACATAACATATGATACCTATCTAGAATAACACATAAAATTATGCACAATGTTCATAAAAAATTCTGTTTTCTTTCTGTTGTCTCAGGGATGTAATTACCGTGCTTTGAAATGTTGGCCACTCTATGTACCTCAACTGACTTGGCTGCTCAGCCAAAAAAATAGCTAATGATTTCAAACTCCTGCAAACAAGAGGAAATAAAGGGACTCAGCAAACTTCACAAACTTGACTTCGTAAAGACTAAAGAGTGAACTCGTATCATAACCAGGACTTTATAAGTTACCAGCCAACATCCTTGATCATACTCAGCCAAAAGGGTTCATGGTCAAACTCATTTTCAGACAGAAATGCTCGACGACAATTCCTTCCTATTGTTGCACAGTGTGTGTTGTTATGAATGTGAAATGATCGCCAAATTCGTGTTCCTGAGATCTGCAAAAACATAAATAAACCAAAACCTAAAAAAACATTTATATAATCTAGAAGGTACAGTGCCTGGTGGACCTTAACAAACTGATACTTGGTCCTGCTGAATTGCTGGATGCTAATGGATGGTCTAAGACTGCAAAATAGAGATGAATCTAAAGAGGAATCAATATAATTTGACATACATATATATGCATGCATGTATGCATGCACACATACTTAAATGCATGTGCATATAAGAAAAAGAAAAGATGAAGAAAACAAACCTGCAGAATGGACCATGAAACTAGCAGTAGACATCTTTCGAACTAAAAAGCAATCAAAAACACTAACATAAGCAAAGTTGATCTTCATAACCGTTTATGCATAAAACAATAAATGAATATTTAAATTGCTATTTACCAATTTGGACAAATAGAAGCCAAACAAATAATAAACATTATGAAACTTAGAAATGCAGTGTTGTGGAGTTGGCTATTTTAAGGAACTAACATGCAAATTTCTTCCTCTTTACCTAAAATCTTTCATATTTGCATATTAATTCATGTCTTTTCTATATTTTATTTAATCCCTAAGATCTTATAAATTATTGCTTATATAACCCTCAGGTTAAGTTACTTAGATGATAATAGAATATTTGTTTATATTCTCCCAACTAATGTTAATTTCATATCTTCTGGATATTTTTGCCCCTCACCCTCACACTTAACCAATCCCTTAACCCATGCCCATCCACCTCTGGTCCTCTAGCAGCTAAGCTTTGAGCAAGAAGAAGGCAAAATAGACAAGAAGGCGAAGTGAGCAAGAGATGGTGGAGCCTTGTGCCTTATTCACTATTAAGCCAAGGGCATTTTTATCCTTCTAGAATCATGGTTAACCTGAACCAGGGTTCAGAATGAAAACTAACAGAAAGACCGAGTTGTAAAAGTGAAGAACTTTACAAGAACTTTTATATAAATACGAAGAAGATAGGGATTGGCACACAAATATGAAAGATTATAGGGTCTAATATGCAAAAAAATCCCAGAAAGGAACCCTGCTTTCAAAAGCAAATTTCATGATTCATTTGAAATTTGAATATTCAGATTTTTATACAGATTAGGTATACCTACGTCTAAGCCCCGTAGAGGCCACAGCATTGTTATGTTATGAGAGAGACAGAGGAGGAAGGAGGGAGGGAGAAAGAGAGAGATCGAGAGTATAAGGGCCTGTTGGCATCAAGCAGAATGTACCTATATGGATGATATAAAATGTCATTTTTGTAAACTAGAGGCAGAATAGTTTACAATATTTTCCAAGTTTGATAATATTTGAATTTTGAAGACAAAAAGAAGATTTGTCCTCACTTTTCTTTAATGACTAAAGAACATGTTAATGGAGGAGAGAGGAGAGGGAAGAAGAGATGAAGGTGAAAAGAACATAGAAATGAGGACAGGAGGAATAGACAAATACGAAGGATTCCTAGCTATAAGTTGCTTATGATCAACGTTCGCCGACTCTGGCTTAGAACCGGATCTTATACCGGCCGGCTGACGGTACGGGTTGTACGCCCACATATCAGACCATATTATGCTTGTACCAACACGAAAACAAAGTGGGGGAGAGGGAGAACTAGAGAGGAAAGAGAGAGAGGAGGAAGAGGAAGGAAGTAAAAGAGACTAATGGAGAAGCCAATGATGGCCATCAGATGGCTGCAGTGGCCCTCGGAGGGCCAACGAGGCCTTTGGGGCTCCACCTCCTCCATGAGAGAAGAATATAGAGAGAGATAGAGAGAGGGGGGAGAGGAGTGGATGGACGGGAAGGCGATGGGGAGACTGTCGAAGAGCCATCGAGGCCTCCAGACGGCGAAAATCAACTCCACAGCATCCATGGGATCGAAACAAGGGCTACCTGCCCTATTTTGTAATTTTTTTATTTTTCAAAACATATCACGAAACAGGGGCAAGTTGCACCTGTTTTAATCCCCATGGATGCACTGGGTCGATTTTCGCCATCCGAGGGCCTCAGCAACTTTCCCACTGCCTTCCCGTCCATTCACTCCTTTCTCTCCCCATCTCTCTCTATCTCTCTCTATTCTTCTCTTATGGAGGAGGGCGGAGCCTTGGAGGCCTCAGCGGCCTTCCGACGGCTTTAGTGAGCCACCGTCGGCCTTTTCTCTCCTTCCCTGTCCCTTTCTTCCTCTCTTTCCTTCTCCTTCGCTCCGTTTTTGTTGGTATTCTGAATTAAACGCTCGAACAACACCGATAGGCCACAAGTACAGTTTGGTACGTCCAGAACCATCCAATTCAAGGTGGTTTGGTATTCCATGCCTATGATAGTCTATAACAAGACTCCACTTGGATATTTAGGATGATCTACTCAATGCTTTGAAATATATTAGAGCAAGGAATTATATTTTTTGGAATATTGATAGTCGTAATACAAGATTATATACCACAAAATTTACATGGATCATTGTTGACTTCTGAATAAAGCACTAAGATACTATAGTGGTAGCAGAATTAATTTTGTCACCAAGTAGCAACGTAAATTCCAGCGATGAAAACTAACTGATTGCATTGATATTTCAAAAGAATACATGTATCATCACATCTAGCATGAAAGGTTCCAATAAATTGATCAAAGAAATTATTGTAGAGATCATGACATGAACCAACATAACAAATAGAGAATTTAGAGTTGTTCATAAATGAAGAGAACATTCTAGCATACCTATCCTTCAAAAAAATAAACAAAATTTCCAGTCAATTGTTTTAAAGAATGAAAAAGAGGATCTATTTAAGTCGATGATTAAAAGAATAAACTAAATGAATCCTCAAAATCAAGGATCGCTGACTCGAAACCGGACCCATATCGGTCGGCCGATGGTACAAGTCGGTACGTCCTCATAACGATATGGAAATAAAGGATGAACTAGAGAGAAAAGAGAGAGAAAGAGAGAGGAGGGAGGGAGGGACAGGAAGGTCAGTGGTGGCCATTGGAGGGCCACGAAGGCTACTGGAGGGCTACCGAGACCTTCCAGGCTCCGCGGTCTTCCGCAAGAGAAAATGAGAGCAGAGAAAGATAGAGGGAGAAGGGAGAGAAGATGGAGGGAAGGTAGCAGAGAGACCGCCGGAGGCCGTCCACCTCACTATTTATCATCTTTTTTAAAAAAAATGAAGCAACAGGGCCGTCACACCTATTTCAAATCCATGGTGATCGTGGGGCATTTTTGGGCCATTCGACAACCACCTAATGTCCCTACGGTAGCTTCCCCGCCACCTTCCCCTCCTTTCTCTTCCTCCCTTATCCTCTCTCTATCTCTTTCTCTTCTCGTATCTCGCAGAGGACTGCGAAGCCTTGAGGCCTTGGCAGCCCTTTGACAGCCTCGTCGAGCCACCTCTGGTCTTCCCCTCTGCTTTCCTCCCCTTCTCTCTCTCTTTCTCTCTTTCCTTCTCTCTCGCTCTGCTTTTGCCGGTGTTCTGAATCGAACATCTAAACCACACCAGTTAGCCATCGGTATAGTTCGGCATTCCCCAAACCATCCGAATTGAGCCAATTCGACAAACCATGCTTAAAACTAAGCCCAAAGTTACTGGAAAGCATTGAACAAACCATGCAAACCAAGTGAACAAACACACAAATTATGGGTTTATTCATAAACATCATATTTGAAATAAGTATAACTAATGATGGCCGTATACTATGTCAAAACTTGCAGATCCACTCATTTCCAGTTCTGACTAAAACTCCTAATTTAGATAAACTATTAAATCTTAATAATGGTATATATGCATCACCTCAAGTGATACTAAGCTAATAAGCTAAAGTCACTATTAGTGAAAATGCTTCCTTTAAGAAATCAACCTAAAATTGTGCCCTAATGATTAGCCAAATAAAATTCTTTGACAAACACATCTCTCTCCAATTCAAGTGGCATGACTCTGCTCACCTACTCCTACCACTTTCCATTCATTTTCTCCTAAAATGTGTGAAATGAGAATTTCCTCAAGTTCCAAACTTGAGTTTTTATGAAAAATGCACAAACCACATAAAAAATGGCAAAGCAAAGCAATGCAAAATACTTTTCCCATCGCATTCTTTATATGTGCAAGAAAACTGCAGTAAAGCCTTCTCATGGCTAGCCAAAGATTTAGTTGTCCTATACTACTTAGAAAACCATTTCTTGTCCACAACAACCAGCCAGCCAAAATGCCTTATCCCATTCATTTATATGGAAGCATGTTAATGGATCGAAATAAAGATTCATAAAGTTTAACAACATTTTATGATAGTTCCTTGGTAATGAAACAAACCCCCTAAGTTGGTAGCAAGTTACAAGCAATTAGCAAAAACAACCATGGCCATAAGAGACACATATAGTGAGACCTAGAAGACCACTTAGCAGACATGAAAACCTCTTATCCTACTCATAGTTTAAGTTCATGCAATTGAGGAACTACCATTCCTGGTCTGCTAGACAAGTGATATAATCCTCATTGAGAATATCATGTTCAGGGCATAAGAGGGGCATAATTTTAGTCCAATATTTTAGTTTTTAATGTTTAGAGAGTCTTCTGAGTTTAGAATGTTCATTTTATGTCATTTCAGTTTATAGAGTTCATTTCTATGTCCTTTGAGCCTTTCTAATCCAATGGCCGAGGTTAAATATAATCATATTCCCTTCTACAAAGTTAAGGTTATCTTCTAATTAAGGAAGAGGGTCAACATCTAATCCTCATCAGCATTGGGCTGTACAAGACCTTACTCATTGTAAGAGCTTATAGGAGATATATATATATATAATCTAATTTACATGTGAAGATGGGGGTGCCAACAACTGCAGTCCGTAAAGTCATTGGTAGTTGGCTACCAATGACCTAAGTTCATGTCCCACCTTCATCCTGATTTCAGCCAGGCTTCCTCCCATCCTAGTTCCCCAGAGAGAGAGAGAGAGAGATTAGAACACATGCTAACCACACATACTTACACTCATCCACATGCACTAGGGCATGCACATGCAAGCATGATAACGGACATAGACATGTATATACATGAAGATAGAGAGAGACCATAGACCTTCCAGTAGAACTGAAATTAAAGTTTCAAACCTTCTAGTGGTAAGATCAAAAAGGGTGTTCTAGATTAAGGATTGCACTGTTCATCACGAGCTACAAGGTCTAGAATATCTAGAAATCAAAACCAATGTGTTGCGTAGACTATTTGCGAGTGCATTAAGTGGACACAACATGCATGGTACCAACAACTCAACGATGTTAAGATACATGATGACACAAATTTTGGATCCACACTATTGATAATGAGCTCAATATATTAAAACGGATGCATATATACACATAGATATATCCACATATGTACATAAGAACATACCTATATAAGTATGAATCCTCACATATGAGCTACTGTGTCCCCAGACCCACAGAGAGAGAGAGAGAGAGAGAGAGAGAGAATGTATGTGGTACGAGGTCCATCAACTAAGAGAAAAAAGGGAGGAAAAAAAGAGTACAGACTCTTAAAGAGCAAGGCCTATCTCTGGATCATACTGACTTAGTTATAAATCTCAAAGTCCATAATGCATGTTTTGGAAGTGCTATGCGTCAATTTGTATGCATAGGAATGCTGGGAAAAGGAAAGGAAAATATTATTTGGAAATGGAAATGTTATTTCATGTTCGTTTGAATCATTGGACAATGAGAGCAAATTTTTCTTTCCACTATTTGGAACAAAAAAGGACAAAGAAATAACTAATAGCTTAAAGAATATGAATTCAAACAGATCTCAAGCATTGTCACAAATTGACCATCCCATGACCTGCTTGAATTGACATCTAGCGCTTGCATCTCACATTTTCTATAACTGTTCTCTTAATTATCCAATCAAATGGTGGATACAGGAACAGCTACTTCTAGGAGGAAAAAGTAAGTATAGATGAGATGGAGGGACTGGTGACTAATGAGAGAAAGCATCATTTGCAAAGACATGAGAGAGAGAAGAGAAAAAGAGATTAGACATGTGGGGAGAAAAGAGAAGTAGTGGAATCTGTGGATGGAGAAAGAGAGCCCTCGTGTGGCCAAGGAAAAAATGATTTTCTTGGGCTTTTGACTGAAAATGGAGAACTCAGAAATTTTAAACCTTGAGGAAAACTTGTTTCTAATTTTTTCTATTAACCTAGAAGTTGAAATTTCAAATTTGCAAAGCAAAGTCTACTTTCATTGGCACCTTTCGGTATTCAAACAAGTCCCAAAAATAGAAATCAGTGTTCTAGGTCAAATTTCTAGGGGATACCTTGGATATATACATGTGCATATATGCACACGTTCACATATATGCGTGCGTGTGTATTTGTGTATGTGTTTGTGTGCTATGTGAGGCACATCCATTAGAAGTCACAAAGTCAATCAACAATCAAAGAAAATAACAGAGATGAAAAGAAGGGCCTAGTAAATCTATAACATTCTTAGTGACCTAGACTCAATTTGTCATGATGGGACAAGATTGTGGATAAAGCAAATGATAGATGAGATAGAGAACGGTAATAACTTTTCTTCCTTTTCTATGCTTTAAAAAATCTTCTCTTGTTCATATTCTTTCAAGTTTGGGCCAACTTTGTAAGTGGAAGTTGCTGGTTGCATGAATTTAAGTTACATAACCAATAAGGCAGGTATCTTATCCACTAATTAGGCTTCTAGTTTTAGGTTTCATGGTAGATTCCTCTCTTGCCGAACTTTTAAGACCAAGAGTCAATTTAGAGGTTGATGTCAACCTGTGAGCCAATCTTGAAATGTCTATGCAAGTGGACAAAATTATAGCATATCAAATCATGATCGAGATATGCAATAAGGACCTCTATTGTGATTCTGTAGCAACTTTAAGTCTTATGAAATTATCTGTCATCCAAATTCGCTGTTTCTTCAGCAACAAAGTTGGTTTTATTCTGAAAGATATTACAGGACTAATAATTTAACTATCAAACTTCAAGAATCACTCAAACTTATAAACCAACCAAATTCCATATTACAGTTTGTGTAATTCAAAATTATTCAACATTCATCACCTACAGCGCGACCCAGATCAAAATTCAACAAATTAGAACAAATTCTTTGAATCAAACTAGAACAGATCGTATTCATCGCACGACCAAAAAATTACAGTAATATACAAATCCTGACATCAGCTACTACAACCAGGGAGGAAAACCACAGTAGCGGCAATGGCTCGGGTAAGGAATTAACGGGCGAGTGGTCAAGTTCGTTTGGGAAGTAATGGATGGATCCCGGGAAGAAAGAGAGAGAGGAGTACCAAAAGTGGCAGAACTCCAACTTCTTTCAATGACTGATGGCGGGAGGGTTCTGGAATTCCAACTTTCAATGGCCGCCGGCGGGAGGGTTCTGATGGGGCGAAAAGAGATGGGGCGCAGAAGAGTACGGACCGAGAGTTATCCTAGTCCGGGTTAAGTAGTTGGGCTGCAAATGGGTGGGGTCGGGCCGCAAACACATAACTAGACCCGACTTGATCGAAAACCCACAGATCGGACCGAATCGGATGATCAAAGGCCGAAAAAAAATTAAAAAAAAACAATGTAACCATCTGAAAATTGGGCTAAGTCTGAGTTTGATTTTCTGACCTAACCCAGACTGCAAATCACCTCGGCCTAATTTGCACCACCGAAAAGGGGTCTGATTTGAACCGAAGCCATTTTGACTCAACTAGAAACCCGAGTCACATAAAATCCCTTCTTAATGTTAAAGGTATATTTGATTGGAGGAGTAGAACTCTAGAATAGAAATAAGAATGAATGATGCCCATTCTAACTATTTGGTTGGATGAGTCATATTTTTATTTCGATTCCAAGAGAGAATGGAAATGCTCGAATCTTTTAAAATCAAATCCTTACTCCCTCTAATATTCAAATCTAATTCTAATTTTGATCGCAAACTAAATACTTCAGGTTATATAACCATTAAGGCATGTTTAGCTAGGGGGTTGGACTTCGGGATGAGAATAGGAATAAATGATGCCATTCTAATATTTTGATGGAGGAGTCTGTTTCCATTCTAATTACATTCTGGTCTATTCCAATTCCAATTAAGAACCAATACATCATAAATGTCTTTTTCACTTCATTGAATTTGAATCCCCATGCAAACTTATCTTTTTTCTCTCTGTCCATTCCTACGATCCAGTCTTCTCGAACCTATGCCGCTTTAATTATATTTAATAACTACCATTTGTTTTAGTAGATTTCTGTTATAATGTTCTAAGCATGTGAATATATATTTTTAATAATTGTTGTTTCAAAATTTGTACCATAAGAATGATCAATTTTTTAGATGAAATTAAAGTTTCTAGAAAAAGAATTCATGACTTCTTTTAATTCAAAATTTTAATGATTTTATATTAATTATTAGTTATTATATTTTAGCAATAAAGAAAAGCTAAATGGTTGACTCAAATTGTAGAGATTCGATGCCTGTTTAGTCTAAATCTTTTCCATGGATCTGACCTCACCTGACTCAAACACCTAATAGATTGGGTTTGAGCCCAAAATTAAGCATGCCTTGGTGGATCTGGCCCATTTGCAATACTAGTGCCATATTTGGTTCATTAGAATGGGCATAGGAATAGAATTAGATTCCAACTATGGCCTCATTCTAATTTTGGTACGACAATAAGAATATAATCACAATCCTTTTAGAAACATGATTCATTCATTTTGAAGGAATGGCGAATACATGAGAGAAAAACAAGAATGAATGATATTTTAGATAATAGACTTATTAAGAATATTTACAATATAAAATAGTAACAAATATTTTATATGAATCAATTATTGATGATTATGATATATAATAAATAAATAATTTAATAAATATGTAATTTAAATTTATTTATTAAAACAATCAATATCAAGTAGCATTTATTGCAATATTAGATAAACTATTGCTTATAAATATCTATGCATCATATACTAGCACATAGACACTATGCAATGCATATTAAATTTAAAATATAAATAAATTTATGAAATGATATTAATAAAAACACAAAATATATAAGATAATTATAAAATGACTATAAATAAGAAAATATTAAACAAGAATTAGTAAATTAAAAAAGGTAGAAAATGTGTATAACTAAGACAAAACTAAAATAAAAAAATGACTTAAGATATTAAATATGTAAAATATGAAATAATTAAAAATATATAAAATATAAATAATATTATAATGTTTAATATATAATTAATCATACTGATGTTTTTTTTTCCATGCATTCCTTCGTTTCACATCCAAATAAGGTTATAGGAACCATTATTCCAATTTCCAGTCTTTTATTTCCATTTCATTTACATTCCCATTTTGACCTTTTTCTTTTTCATTCCTTGAAACCAACATAGCATAGGTTCCAGAGGAGAAAGGATTGTTAATATAGCAACAAAGGATGGCAATAGGAGCCGGTATCCTGTTGACTTGACCAAACCAACCCAAGTCTTAAGTTTCGTCCAAAAGGACCCAATAACCTATTGGATTAGGTTTGAAGTTAAGTCAATTTATATTAGAAAATTTACAATTTGAACCAATTATATATACATATACAACATATTCATACATACATACATACATACATACATAAATATATATATATATATATATACACACACACACACACACATACATACATATATATATACATAACAATACACACACACACACACACACACACACACAC
>KE505117.1:392079-413182 GCA_000441515.1 Elaeis oleifera
AGATTTCATATATTTTATTTAGGCTAAAGCAGATGTGATTTGGTTTGGATTTGAATAAGAAAACTTAGAGTCTTTATTGGAATAGGACTCTTCTCCCTACGCCAACTCAGATTGCATGCTATATATCTCTACACACAAAATTATTTTGCATGAGATTTTTTCACATCAAAGAGTCCTTTCCCTTATCTATCTCACATCTAAATCTGATTTGATTTTGATAAAGAAAAGTTTTGAAATTAGATTTTAAAATATTCCTTATTAGGAGAATCTGTTCTTGTCCAGATCAATCTCTCCACGCCAATAAATTTCTTTCTCCTTATTTGTGTGACATTTTGAGGAGATTTTTCATGAAAGATTATTAGAGAACTGATTTATTATAAAAAATATGAGAAACGATGTTTCATATTTTTTTGACATATTTTGGGATGTGATATTTTGAAGGGAGGCAGAATCCTGTAAGAGTCCAGGATCATTAGGACTCTTCACCCACCTCCTTACATGCATATAAAAGGGACTTTTGTGATTTCTTTTGTGTGTGCAAGATACTAGAAGAGAGCTCTTCATGTGGTAGAAGTTTGGGTATGGTTGATGGTGTGAAAAATAGAGAGGAGAGTCCTCTCTCTTGGGGTGTGTGCAAAAATCTAAATTTTAGGTTTTTGATCCTTTGGATTTGGGAAGAGAGAATAAATTAGAAGAAAATTATTTCTTCTCTATCTTTCTTTCACATCTTCATCTCCTCCAGAAGTTTATCTTCAATCTCTGAAAAGATTTCAGAGATTTGAAGAAATGATCCAGATCAGCCAAGAAGAAAGTCTTCACGTGAGCTAGCACTCCCGAGAAGATCAATCAGATCGGAGCTTCGAGTGGATTTTTGTAGAGGTTGGATGCGTGTGCAGCTGTGAGCAACCAGCAAAGATCTTCTCCACTATGTCTCTCAGTAGCAGAGATCGTCGACCCATGATCAGGTATGGAGTTCTAAACTCAGATTAGAAGTAGATATGATCTACTGTTCACATGCATGCATGCTGATTTTATCTTCAGTATCTTTCAGATTTTATATGCAACATAACATGTCATAGATCCTAGAGTCGGTTAATTTGATGATTAGATTATATACATATTAAATTAATTTGATTAATCTAGTTGTCTTCCACTATAATTATTCAAAAAAATTCAAAATACATGTATGAAATCACCTACGCATCCCAACACTTTCGACCTCTAGATTGTGATCTCACCGATCACAAAGGACAAGGTCCCATGATCTGCCTTGATTCGGATCTAATCGGGACAGTGCCTCAACCATAAGTCGATCTCAATGCACTAACTAGTTGGGTCACATAGGCAATTGGATGGAATCTTCTAACAAATTTTCAAAATATGACCGCATCACATAACCAACACCCATGATTAGTGGGTGGATGTCCTATCCTAACAACCTATGGGTTTAGGCATAACAAACTCGGATACTCCTCTATATAAAGGTATGAGGAGGATCCCTGAAAGGTATGGACACACTGTACCATACTAAGCTATCACTCCCTCTTTCTCTCTAATTGTGCTTAAAACTCCGGTTGACTTAATCATCGAAGGGTCCCTTGTCAGAGCACCCTCCTTCAGTGCAAGTGGGCTTCTTTTGTAGGTCTTCCATGGCATCTCGATGGCTTGATCGATGCTCCTCCTTTGCCACATCAGCTCTCTCTGGAGCCTTGATGCAATAGTTTGGCGCTAGAGGAAAAGGTCAACAATCCAATTCGAGAGGGACAATGCCTCACCGTAAGAGCTCTGCCGCTTCCTATCGATAGTCTACCTAGAGAAGTCGAGGTGGAGGCACCCAGCTATCTACCTCTTATGAGCCTGCAGAGCTAGTGCAGCTATCTATGACGGTGGACCCCAACAATTCGACGACTTGCTTTACCAAGTTCAGATGTTGATAAATGCTGCCCAGCACCTGCAGCAGAAGCTGCCTCACTTCGCTCCTCAGAAGGTACCATCTTGGCACAGCCATCAGGATCAATCTCCAGTCCTGGAGAATCCTCCTCAAGGAATGCATCAATCAATTCAGCCAATTAGCAATCGCCATCCTACCATAGTTCGCCCATGATAGGCAATGCTAGCGGTCCCTCGCTTCTTTTGGCGGAGATTCGATGCTAGACTTTTTGCCCAACCTGAATGATCTCGTCGGAAGGAGGACCTCAAGTAGAAGATCTGCAAGATTGAGTGCCGGCTGGTTGAGGCCCAGGTGGGTGGTAAAGGGAATGATAGTGTCTTCGACTTCAATTCCCGACCATCCTTCGACCGCTCTATCCTTCAGAAATCGATCCAAAGTTAGTTCTGGATGCCGACAGTAGAGTTAGATGATGGCTCCACTGACCTGCTAGATTATCTGGAGGGCTGCAAGGCCCTCATGATGCTTTAAGATACTTTGATCATCTTCCTCTATCTTGCCTTTCCTTCTACACTAAAGAAGATGGTGCAAACCTGGTACTATTGGCTTCGTCGGGGTCTATCACCTCCTTCAAGCAACTTGGATGTCAGTTCATTGCACAGTTTGAGAATAGTGGAGTCTAACTGAGGACTTCAGATAGCCTCTTCTCTCTCCACTAGGAAGAGGGAGAGTCTTTGCATGACTACATGGTGTGATTTAATGTGGGCACATTAAAAGTGCACAATCCGAATGAGGCCATCACCATGTCGGCTTTGAAGCAAGGCCTCCGTAACGAGCACCTCATCTACTTCTTCGACAAGATATATTTGAGGAACTACGTCGATCTCCTAGTCTGAGCCCGTAAGTACATGTAGGTCAAAGAGGGCCGGATCGTGTGTCAGGAAGATCAAGCGTCCAATAAGAAGAAGCGTACATGGGAGGACATGCATCTGTATCAAGCTGGAGTAGAATCTTTTCGATCGATGAAAGCTTCATGGTTGAGGAGCCCACCTCTGCACTACAACAACTATGCCCTGTTGACTATCCTTTGAGCTCAGATCCTCATGAAAATCGAGAGTGAAGCGTACCTCCATCGATCACCGCCAATGAAGACCCCATCCACTCAATGGAATAGGTGGAAGTATTGCCGCTTCCATCATGACCATGGTCATGTGCCGAGAAGTGCCTCTAATTGAAGGACGAGATCGAGGCTTTCATCCAAAAAGACTACCTCAAAAAATATGTTTGAGAGCAACACAACTGAGTGTCTAAAGAAACGACTCAACACTAGACCAATGAGGATAACAACAACCAACCAACCAACAGCTGGTGTGATCAATATGATCTCAGACCTTGGAGCTGACATGGGCAGAGAACTAAGTTGATAGCATTCCTATTCTCCAGACTTGGAACACTGAGAACCTCCGAATGTACTACCAGTAAGACTTGTAGTTATTCATTTTCATTAATGAAATTATCCTTCTTCAAATTCATATAGATTTTGTACAAGTCAAAAATATTGGGTGATGATGACTATGTGGAAATAACCCTCAAGGGATCTCACATGGCCACCTGACGTTCCTCATCTATGGATGAGTCGAGCGAAGGTCGAGGATGACTATGACAAGGGATAACCCTCGAGGGATCCCACATGGTCACCTAGTACTTTTTGTCTACAGATGAGATGAGTGAAGGTCAAGGATGATGACGACAGATGATAATCCTTCAGGGACTCTTCATGGCCAATTGATGCTCCTCATCTCTGAACAAATTGAGTGGTGGCCTAAAACGACGATAATGAGGCTAACCCTTCGGGGTCCTCTCATGGCCAATCGGTTCTCCTTATCTCCAGATGAGTCGAGCAAAGGACTAGGACGATGACTAAGAGGCTAACCTTTCGAGGACCCTGCTCGGCCATTTGGTGCTCTTTATCCCTATGACAAGTAAAGCAAACAATACCGATAACTATTGAATGTCCTCGGCTATGAGTCAAGTATAACAACAACCATGGGACATTCAAGCACTAGACTGAACCCCATTGACTGGATCGATGGACCAATCTCTCGAAGATATCTCGATTTAAGCTGAGACCTCTGAATTTTATTCGATATATTGTCGATAGGTGTGGCAAAAGTCGATCCGACCACCAATCCGATCCGTATTCGACCCGTGTTAAATAGGTTTGGATTTGGATTAAACGGATTCATATCGTAAACGGATCGACCTGTTTAACCCATTTAATAATTAGGTCGGATTCAGATTTTAAGTTACTGACCCGTTTAACCCATTTAATAAATGGGTTGAATCGGGTTGGTCGGATCGGGTTATAACCCATTTAACCCATTATTTATAACCTTAACCAGCTTAAGTGTTATCAGGTTATATTCTTCCTTTGCCATTCGATCGACGAAATGTCGCTTCCCATCCCAGGCTCGTAGCTATTCCCTTCCTCCTCTAGGGTTTCCATTCCATCCCCTCTAGGGTTTCCATTTCATCCCTCCTCTCGACCGACGATCCCCCACCATCTTCCCCACCATCAGCAATAGGTGGCCGTCTACTACCGGCTCCTCTCCGTTCGCGGTTGTGTTGAAAGAAACTCAGAGGAAGTTTAGGTATTCCCCTCCTCCTCCTCCTTAATCTCTTCCCTTAGATGCTGCTCCTCCCCAGTCTCCCCTCATCATGGGAGCACCGGTCGGGACCTGGCCTCCATCTTTACTCTTTAGCCGTTGTGACACCCGACATCACGATGATGGTAAACTCGAAGGAATCGCGGGATTTTGCTCCAAACTCTGGGGTTGGTGTTCCCTCCGATCTCTGGGGTTGGTGTTCGATCTAGATCCGAATTTTTTTTCTTGAATTTACATTAGGGTTTTTGAGATTTCATAGTGATCTGATCTATTATTCTAAGATTTCATAGTCATTTATGTATTGTCTCATTTATGCAATCGATTTACTGGTTTTTTCTTCGATTTACGTTAGGGTTTCTGGGAGGTTTATGTGATCTGGTCTTTGCTTGGCTGGTTTAAATCAAAGATTTTTATCTAACTATTTTGTTTTGATTTATGGGTTTCTGGCTCTCTGATGATCATTATTTATCTGATTGAGTTTTTTCTTGGATTTACGTTAGAGTTCTTGGGAGGTTTGTGTGATCTGGTCTTTGCTCGGTTGGTTTAAATCAGAGATCAGAGGAGAACACCAACCCCAGAGATCGAAGCATTATATAAGAATTTTGATGCTGAAATTCTTCAATCAGCATGCATTTGAATGCTTGACATCGGTAAATTAATTTCATTCGTAGTAAGTTAATTGCTCATTGTTATCAGTTTTCTCCTCTTAAAATAAGAACATCATTAGAAAGCATCCAAGATTGTTGCTTGCGCTTCACAATCTTTAGGGGTCTTTGTTCTCCAATTCTATTGGCCTTTTGTTTATCTATGAAACAATTTAAATGTCTAAACAAGTTAAATGGGTTGGGTCGGGTTAGTTAAACATGTTAGCTATTTATTAAACAGATTAATGATAAACAGATTAAACGGGTTGGGTCGGGTCAGATAAACAGGTTAACTGTTTAATAAACAGGTTAAATGGGTCAGGTCGGGTGACTTGTTTATTAAATGGGTCAGGTTCAGGTTTGAAAATCTGATCTGTTTAATAAACAGGTCGGGTTCAGATTTGATGTTTTCTGATTCGATCCGTATCTAACCCGATCCGTATTCGACCCGACCCGACCTGATTGCCACCTCTAATTATTGATGATAAGGAGATATCCTGACCCAAGTTAGGACCTCTAAAATCCAAATGCCTCAAAAATGATCTAATGATAAGGAGATATCCTGATCCAAACTAGAACATCCATAATCTAAATACCTCGAAAATGATCTACGGACAAGGAGATATCATAACCCAAGTTAGGATCTCTAAAATTCAAATGCCTCAAAAATAATCTGAGGACAAGAAGATATCTTGATTCAAGTTAGGACCTTCACAAGTGAATATCTCAAAAATGATCCGACGATAAACTCCAAGGTCAAAATCAATTGAGAAAATAACTTGACAAAATATAGCCAAATAGTCAGTTCAGAATAGACCTCGGAAGTCTTCATCAGGCAACATATGACCTTGACTTATGACTTTTAATGGGGAGAATTAAACATCTCGGTAATATTTCGATGTTAGCTAATGAAGCTCAGATTTCAACCAAAGCCAATAACTTGGCACAAAGTTTAGTGTCTAAAATTAGAATAGACTTTGATAATCTACATCGATAAAATATAACTTTGGGAACAGTCCCATTCAAGGAGAATAACTTCGGATGAAGTGGCTATCAAAAGGCCAAACTTCGGAAGATACCTGATCATGTAGAAGAAGATCAGTTATCAGATGATGCTTAGGACTTGGCAAAATTCAAGAATTTACTCAAGAAAGACAAAGCAACAAGGCGGTTCGGCCACAATCCAAACAACTTAGATTCGCCTGCTCAGATATTTATCGAGGAGTCAGACCAAGGAATACTATTTCTTCACTCGAGATGGTAGATTCGAGCTCGAAAGCGAGAGGCAAGTGTTATAGGATCATACCACCTCAACTGATATCCTTGAGACTCATCCTTAGAAATCCTAGATTGATGAAAATATCGATGTGAACCTTGACAACATGCACCACCATATTCAATATGAGATGGTGGGGCAAAGCTACCTCTTTGGCTTCCATCTGACCCCTTAGCTCGAATACTTCTAACCTTCAGGTCATGATCTCGCCGACTATAAATGGGAAGGTCCCATGAACTATCTTGATTTGGATCTAATCGGGACGGTGCCTCTACCATGAGCCAACCTCAATGCACTAACCAGTTGGGTCATGTAGGCAATTAAATGGAATCTTCCAATAAACTCTCGAAACGTATCCACGTCATGTAACCAACACCCACGACTAACAATCTAGTTAGTGGATGGATGCCCTATCCTGACAACCTATGGTTTAGGCATAGCAAACTCCTGTGCTCCTCTATATAAAGATAAGAAGGGGACTCCTAAAGGGTACGAACACACTATACCATACTAAGCTAGTACTCCCTCTCTTTTTCCGACTGTGCTCAAAGCTTAGGCTGACTTAATCATTGGAGGATTCTCCAACAGTGTACCCCCCTCAAGCACCAGTGGACTTCTTTTGTAGGTCTCCTATGATATCCCAGTGGCTTGGTCAATGCTCCTCTGCCACATCAGCTCTCCCCAGAGTGGCCTTGATGCAATAAGTCCCATTATTAATATTGGCATCTTTAATATTGACCTGAAGTGATGCATGGATTACAATGTTTATTCTTTTCTAAAGTATTTTAGAAATGCAATATAAAATATATAACAAATTACAATTAATAGAAAGTTTTAATAGCTAAATTTTATTACATATTATGTAATGAGCTTTAATGATCGTTGAGCACAAACTTTCATCAATAGTTTTAGCATCATCCATCCACCCATCTGACCAATAGTCTCTACAAAAGCTGAGTCTTTATATAGAAACCCCTATCGTTAATATTAGCACCATTATTACCGGCCTATAAGGTATATAGAATACGACCTTTTCTCCTTTTTCCTACTATTTTTTGAAACACAATATAATCATATAATAAATTATAATAAATAGAAGATTTTAATAGCCAAATATTTGATGTGCACTAAGTAATAAACTTTACTGATAGTTGATAGAAACTCTCGTCATTAATACTTACATCCACATGATGAATGGAGAACTTTGCATAAGAGTTTCCATATGGAAACTCCCATTATTAACATTGGCGTGTCAAATATTGGCCCTTGTGAAGCATAGGTTACAGCTTTTTTTCCTTTTTCACTGATTCTAGAAATACAATATTTCAAGTAACAAATTATAACAAATAAAGGTTCAATAATCAAATTTTTATGGCATATTATGGAATGAACTTTAATAATCATTGGGCATAAATTTTCATCATTAACATTGGTATCATACCAGTATCCACACGACGAATAGACTCCACAAAAGTTGATCCTTCATATAGAAACTTTGCCACTAATATTTACCCACATAATGTACATAGAAGATGATTTTTTTTCTTCTTTCCAACTATTTTCTGAAATACAATATAATAATATAATAAATTATAATAATAGAAGATATTAATTACTTTTCTTAATTGCACATCAAGTAATAAACTTTATCGATAGATGAGCAGAAACTTTCATCATTAATATCAATATTGTTAATACTGATATTCACATAGCAGATAGAAAACTCTATAGTACAAGAGCTTCAATGCAGAACCATATTTAGTATCTACATCGTGTGATGCATGAGTGATAGTTTTTTTTCTCCATTTTGAAACCATTCTAGAAATGCAATATAATAATGTAACGAATTATAATTAATAGAAGACTTTAATAGTCAAAATTCTATTATACATTATGCAATGAACTTTAATGATGGCCAAGTACATTAATATTGCTATCCACATGATGAATGGAGAATTCTATATAAGATGATTAGATAGATAGATAGATAGATAGATCTATTCATGGATAAATATATAGGAACAATTATAGACATCCATCTTCCTTGTGCATGCACCGTATGTGCTAGATACTTATATTTGAGCTAAAAGTAAATACTCTTCACTATATTCTTTTAATAGTTTTAACATTTAGATAATTATGCACATGAGGCATTTTGCGGAAAAAGTTTGGTCATCTCATTCAAACATATATCACTAAATTTACAAAGTCCCATATCATACCAAGGATGAAACAATGAATCTAAATAAAATGTCTGGACTCATCAATTGATGGTAATTCATGTTCCATGCTGATCCCTCCGTGTGGATATTTGTGATAAGAGAGTCTCTTTTATTCAATATCTCTATGCGTGTAATGCAAGTAACCAATCTCTTATAAGTAGTTTTAATGGTAATAACATATCATTCAGGTGGAATATCCAAACCCCAAATAGATCAAATTTTGCACCAATACAATTTGAGTCACAATTTTAAAGGTTTATTAAATGTATCAGGAACACTTGCATGCATTTTTTAAGAAAAGCTTAACTATAATACGCGGTTGGTATTATGTCTAATAAAATTTAATTAGTAGTTAAAATATTGATGACCATGATACATGTGACACAAATTTAATTATTAAAATGATAAAAAATATAAAATAAAATCTTAAAACAAATTGTAATAATAAATATTTTTAAAATAATTTAATAAGATTGTTAAATATTACTGAGTTTATATTAAGTTAAGATATCACATTGATTACTACGTTCAAAATTTGTATCTATGTTGAAAAAATAGCATACTGTAAGAGGTATTTCAATTGGGAACCTATTGGTAGGGAGATCCATTAGCTACGTGGAAAAGATTCCAATTTTGACTTTTAAAAATTTTAATATTTAAATATCTTTATTATTAAAATCCCTATTTATTTCTGTATATGGCACCTTTGATCACTTCATGTCTAATTTTTTATCCCATCCAACATTGTTATAAACCTTACTCAAGGTTGATCATGGGTCCGGGTGACCAATGACTCAACTCGAGACTTGCTTAGATCTAATCCGGACCTGATTTAAGAACTAGGTCGGATTTCGAAATTGGACTCATTTAATATCTCAGATTTATTGAGTTATGATGAAATCCGATCTGACCCGATCTGATCTATGAAATTATAAAATTGTACATGTTGAATGGCATGCTATGTGGGGACAGATCTATGAAGTCTCTCGTAGCCTTGCCCAGCCGGCACCAGGCAGCTGAACTGTTAGTTTCGTGATGGTTGTTATGCGAAGTCAGTGGTTAGCCTGTCTACGACACTGGTGAACTCCCCGCTCTCTGTGAGGCTGGTATAACCTATGATCTAGCTTATCGAAATGGTTTTGACCGGCCTAAACTCTAAAGTGACTTGCCTGTCGAGAGACTTCAGCAAGAAGAGTTTCACTAGTGCAACTAAATGCATGCTTTCCTATCGGGTCAGATTATAGAGAAGAGCCTCTTTTTATGGCCTGCTGCAGAGTGAAATTTTTATTCATTTTGTTAGTGTCGTTCGTCACCAACAATTTGTAATGAAATGAATATAACTTTACATTTTTCATGTACTATGTTAATGTGGTATGAGATGCCTGAAAATTTGTTGGTGATATTGTTTGTTAGCGTATGGTAATGGTGCATTAGTCTTTATTTGACTGACTTATTGGGGAAGGAGAAATAAGAATTATTGAGCATAATTATAGACAATGATGTTAGAACCAAAGTCATTGGCTATAATCTCAAATTTATCACTTATTAATTAGAAATGGAGGAGCACAGATCTTTTATGGTGTATTGAGTGTACGGTGCATCGCGCTAGCCATCCATCATTGGATGGATGAACAGCAAAAACAAGTACATGGATATGGGCCATGCATACAACGGCGCGTATTGTTTACTGGCCATTTATCGTGTGATGGATAGCTAGCATGATGCACGATATATCGCATGTTGTGGTGCATCATGTGGACTGTAGAAAAGCTAGTTTCGAAATAGAGACAATTAGTTCTTGACACACTTATCCAGTTCAAAAAGATATTTATGATGAAGTTAGAATTCCTTTGTATGGGTATTCATTTAATTCTTTTACTTTAGAACTCTATATGCATGACCTGGACCTAACTTAGACTTGAGTTGGATCCAATTCTGATCCAAATTTTTAGATTGGGATTGGATTATATATGGATTCGATCTGATCTGAACGACATGTTGGATCAAAATTTAATTTGGCCGTGGATCTAAGCTGACGAGATCAGGTTAGGTTCAAATCCAATATTAGAGAATCTGGTCGGATTAGGATCACTCATGATCCGATCTGATCTGACCCATTTGCATCCCTAACCTTATTTATTTAACCACGTCCATTATGATAATTGTTGCTACCGATCGATGGATTGATGATGTGGGCTACCTCCACAGATCTTTAGGACAATAAAAAGCATTAGAGGACTCACCGTTTTGACTTTGATCAGGCCTCTAATGCTTAAGTTAAGTGGGATTTTTAGATGGAATGAAAAAAAAAAAGGAATCAGTGAGATAAATGTCGTTCTAATTGTAGTTTAGCGTTTCTATTTCATAAAGGATCTCTGGGTTTATTTATAGTGGGGAGATATGGAATCACTGAAGATTGCAGTCTAACAATTTGAAGTTGTACCTGCAACCATCGGTGATTCCGCTGTAACTACATGAGAGCCAGCTATATGACTACTTGGGATCGTAGTGTAACGGCCTAAGATCGTGGAATAACGGTAGTGAAATATGTTGTAACCATTTGGGTGAGTGGATGCTAGCTTCAACTCCAGGAATAAAGAGAGAAGCACATCTTTGGTTGTTGTCCGAGGTGACAGGGCTTTGGTCAGCTTGGGACGGACGCTGACCTGAGTATCGGCAATTCGAAATTCAAAACTTCGTGCCAAATGAAGTTTTGCTATTTCTACACGAATCCGATCCGAACCTACGAGTATGGTAATACCTGAACCCATATCCGAATATATACGTTTATAATTTTATTTGATAATTCTGTTTTGGTTGATAATGTGTCTAAAATTATTTGCTTATTTATATGTTCTATGTTGAATTGTAATTCTATTTCTATATTTGATTTTTAAAAGTCTGGACTTACAAATTATGTTCTATGTTAAATTGATAATTCTGTTTTGATTGATAATATGTATAAATTATTTTGGTTGTTTATTTTTTCTGTATGGGATCGGTATAGGGCGGGAATGGTTGGGTATAAGAAAATGGGTTACCCATAAGTATCTCCGAACCCATTACATATGGGGATGGGTATCTCTTTTCTTATCCGATCGGGTATCGGGTAGGATTTGGATATAGGGTATTAAGTTCGGATTTGGGGATGGGTAGTACAATATCCGACCCAAATCCGATCCGTTGCCATCCTTACCTGCCACTCGAGGGTCTTACCTCTCAGAATAGTTTAATTAATCTATTCCAAAACTAAACTCTAAGCACATTCAAATTCTAACTAACTCAAAATTACTACTTCCAACAACCACTTTCCAACAACCACTCTTTCTCCGGTGCTTGTTGTGCAAATTATGGCCAATGTACACTCAGGATTATCTTCAACATTCCCTTGTTATCCCTGACTATTCCTGGCCAGTCCTTTTTCTTTCTTTTTTCTTTTCTTTCTATTTCTAGGACTCCCTGGTTCTCTCCTCCTAATTCACTCGCACTAAGGTATTCACTTTTTCTCCTGTCACACTTGCCATCTCCTCTCTCTCTCTCTCTCGTTCCTTTTGTTCCATGTTCGTTGCTAGAACTTGGATATAATGAATTCCCGAGGTGAATATAGAGGGGATTGTTGCGGTATGGAGGACACTTCAGCAGGGACGGTTGATCTGCCTCCATCTTGGTACTACATGCATGTTAAGTGATGTTGATCGGTTTAACAAGCAAAGATCTTAATTTTCTTCTGAGTATATTTAAAGATCTCTCTATTTTCTTTGTTCGTAGAGTTTGTTACTGATAGAAACACAACCACCAATATATGTTGACATATTCCAACGTGTATGATGTCGATGATTGTGTTGTTATTCAGTCACTTGGTCATGCTTGCTGCATTGCAACAACATATTATTGCTGATGTCGTAGAGTTTTTTCTCCAAAAAAATTCAATTTGGAAGTTCAAGCTGATAAAATAGTAAAATCTGGTTGGAATCGTGAGAAGGTACTTTTGGATACTCTTTGAAACGGAGGATAAGACCATAATATATAAGAGAACAAAAGGCATTATACAATTTAGAAGGCTAACTACTGAAGCTTCATATCTTGGATTACAATGAAGCATGTTTAGTTCAGCAAAATTACATCCTAAGCTTATGTCAATGCTAGGGATTTTCAATACATTGTCTGAAAGCAGCATCTAAAGTTCATGGATATTACAATCCTCAGGTATGTTACGTTTTGAGTTTGTTAGATTATGATTTAAGAATAAGTGATATCATTTTGGTAATTCTCCAGCATGTCTTGCCATTTTCTTGTTGTATAAGTTTTTATTTGATATGTGGCATTATTCTAAGCGGTGCTTTGGCTTGCGCTGCGAATTCTGTTTGAAGATCCTCCCTTCTGTCGTTATGAATGCATGCCTCATATTTGAAAATTATAATCTGCAGACATATTGAAGTTATGTTAATTAGGGATGATCCACTGAAGAAATTGCATAATAGGATAACAAGGGAAATTGCATAACTTGTTGATCATAAATTTAAACTTTTGTTGAATTCGTTACAAAGCTGAAGAATTGCATGGTAGTGTGCCACCATAGATTGCTACTGCAAAATTTATTTCCCATAGCTTGGCCTTCCATACATTTTGCGAGAGAGCCTAGTGATTATTGTTGGATGTTTTGGGTCAATGAGAGGAAGGTATCTAAATTGGACCCAAAGTTTGTCCAATTCCGAGCAATGATTTTTGGCACCGGAAGGTGTTGAATTTGTACTGAAAACCCAAAGGAGGAAGGGTATATCGATGGAACTGATTACAATGAAATAGAAACCATATTATGACACTTATGATACAGAGGTAGATGATAGTTGGAAGAGGAGTAGGGGTGGATCACTCCCTTTGAAATCTGAAAACACTATCTTGGTTGGTCATTCTAGGTACACAACTCTCACATGCTCATGCACAAACCCCAAAATTCACCAAAAGGGAGGAGAGAGAACAGAGAGAAGGCAAGAGAAGACTAATTTATATAATAATATTCTCACTGATCAATAACTCAAATATTTCAAGTATGATTATAAGAGGAGCTCCAACAGAGGCATTTATAACTAGTACAAAGAGATTTTTTTTTTAACTTTTAATGTGGATTTTAAATCATATTCTAAATATGGGACCCTCAACCTGTGTGTGCAAGCTCTCACGGCTTGTGCGTTTGGGACCTATATCCTATGCAGTAGGTACCTATATCCTATGCAGTAGGTATGTGCATCTTGCATTGATCCCACGACCCATGTATATTAATCTAACATCTATATTTGGTACCTAAATGGAGAAGCATCCAATGTAGGGTTTGAACCCACTCGCCTAGCAGGTGAACCCTAGATGCTATGCTATCTATTTTTGCCCCAATTTGAGATTATCCCTTAGCTTGTGATAGTAAATGTGAAGAAAAGAGAGAAGTCAATCTTTTTCGTGATTGAGATTTATTTGCCCCATATTGTTATAAGTGCTAATGATGTAATCATAATACATAATATTTATAGTAATTAAGTGAATCATAAGCAAACATTATTTTGAATATAGAATATGTGTGAACATAATTAAGAGAACAAAAATTGTAACACCCCAGGACCTCATCCAAAAAGGTTAGCTAGAAGTTGTTCTTTAGGTTCCTTTATCTTATATAAGTACCCAAGATTTGCTTAGTGTAGAGCATGATGTTGTAGGACTAAACCAAAGGTCTTCACATGCCCTTCTTGGTTGTTTAAGTTTTGGCATTCTTGTTAAGCTAAGGGTCTAAATCAATTCATTCAAATCTAATTATAAATACTATAAATCCAATTCCAAACATAACAATCAACTTGTGATCAAGTCAAATGGGCCTATGTTGCCGTGTGCCCTAGTCTATGTGGCTATAGGTTGGGTCTATTTTGATACCATTATAGCAAATCAGTATTTTATTAAAAAGATAGTTAGAAGGTATTATTTAGATTCTTTGGTCTTATATAAGTGTATAAGATCTATCTAATACATTCGTACGATCCTCAGAAAAATCATCCTTATCACATTCCTTCAACAAAGAATGAATAACAACCAATGTTCATCATTTTATGAGTAGTTTCAAACCTATGTAAGTATTGTTCTCTTTTTGCATTAATTACAATAATCAAAATTTGTATTTGCCATTGAGATATGCTTATATTGATATTTTATTTGTGAAATTATTTCCCATAAATTGACCAAAGAAGGAATGATGATATAACAAATGAAACGAGATGGCTTGCCTGTGGTCTTAATGATGCGGGAAAAAGATACAAATATATATAACTAACTGGTTTTGGTTTCACATCAAGTCCCTTAAGATGAATAGGAAAATGCAAAATAGTGGAGTAATAGTAACTAATGAAGGAAATGTCACTTAATATGGCAAACTAACTGACTGTTAGATGTATGTCTTAGAAGCCAATATGGCTGACACATTATAATAAATCTAAGACATAATTTTGTACTTAATATATTAATATGATCAATAAAAGGATAAGTTTATTTTCATTCAAGTATGATGTGTCCTTAAATCATCTATGGAATTAATTTTCGATACATATTCTCAAAGAGTTGAGAATTAGAGACATGTATTAATTTTAAATACTTCCGATCATATGATCATCATGAGGGCAGTGATCGATCCGGATAAACCAATACACAAATCGCTTCCTTCAGGATAGATAGACCTCTAGTCTACAGTGTAGAGACACTGGACGATGAGTGCGGATAGTTGTTAGAGAATAACTAGTATTGAGCGTGACCATATAAGAGATCACTTGAATTTCTACTCGATCGTCAGTGATCGTCTCGATGCTGTAGTTGTGTGATTGATCCTTTAACTTGAGATGTATTGCTGCTCGCAGTGAGCCTGTTGGAGTTTGATTGATACATAAATATGAATTTCAATGAGCCTTTGTAGTGAATATTGATGATAGTTGGTCCACTATAGGAGTAGGATGTGTATCAAGATAGGATCTATCGATCTTGATAGAAAGAAGTAGTCCTATGAGATTTGAGAGGTTAAGCCTAAGAATCTGTAGCTACAGTAGTGTGATTGATAGAAAAAATTTCATACAAGTCACAACTGAACTTGAGCTAATCGAATTTATCATATGACTAATGTTGAGGTTTGATAATTTATCCATGATCTGCCATCTAGTCGAGACTCATGATAGAGGGACTGAATGATACGTTAACTACACCTAGAGGTTCATTTCAGTTCTATTGGGTTGCCACTACATATTGCTAGGTATCACTGGTGGATTGTAAGAGCTCACTATGGTTGGTCTGGATCGACATCCTTGATGAGTTAAAGTGAAATTATTCCGATCCATTGAAAAGAATGTTAATGATACTTTGATAGAGATCATTATACATCTCACTACCAGATAGAATTAAACCTATGGGGTCATACAACAAAGGAATTAGGTTTGAAATTAGCAATTAAGCTTATGAAGTATCAATTCGGTTTAGAGAAACCTGATGGGTTCAAGATAACCTTGCTAGCACGTGGTTAGACCCAATTTTCTCTTTTCATTTGGATTTCTTATTTGATAAGATAATTCAAACTTAATTACCTGCTAATAACCTAAATGAATTAGATTCATTGAACTCCAATTATTGGATGTCTAAAGTTTTGGATCAAATGAATTAAGGGTGCAAGTCCCTTATTAATTTCTTGATAGTTATTATGGGGCACCACCTTGATTGGATCAAGTTGGGCTTGTTCCATGATTAGATGGCCTTTTGATTTCATATGGGGTGTCCCTTAGGTGCAAAAGAGGGTGTAAAATAATGGATGCAAGGGCTCTAAGAGTTGGCGCCTAATAGGATTCTTAATGTAAGTTGAATAACTTAAGTTATTAAGAAACCTAATGCAAGTAGGACTTGTATTATGAGATTGAATAACATTCAATCCTCATGCCTATTTAAAGAAACCTCCCCTAAGATCCCTAGAGCATCCAACCAGTAGCCCACGCCCACCTTTGGAGACCCCCCACACCCTCTCTTCCTCTCCCTTCTCCTTCTCCCTTGGACGTCCCACACGCCCCATCCTTTAGGGCATCCCACTTCTCTCTCATGCCTAAGCTATTGGGCATCCCCTCCTTATTGGTTTCTGATGTTTGGTAACAGCACAAAGCAAGGGAGAAAGGCAAAAGAAGAAGAGAAGAAGAAGATCAAGGAAGAGATCAAGTGTTGATCGCGATCTAGACTTCGTTCAGATTCAGCAGACTGAATTTCTTAAAGAAAAAATTCAACTTGAAGAGGGTTGTTCCAGGCTGATCCCTAGTGGATATCCGTAGAGGCCAGATACTTGTGCGGCTAGAAGAAAATCTCTTCTCTTCTGATCCAGATTTCAAGAAAGAGATTGCGAAATAGGTATGTGATTTGATCACAATCTGAATTTCAGCATATGTCAATTTCAGCACATGAACTAGATCCTTGTGGTTTTATGTTTTGTGCATGCATGATTCCGATTAAAAATATTTTAATCTTGTATTTTGCTGCGGTTTTTAGACAATAAAATTTTGAAACACACATGCATGCCCCAAACCTCGAATTCCAACACTGACATCATTAAACTGAATTATATTGATCACATCAATATTGTGTTATTCAAATATGACTAGGCTGATGTCATGAAGGTGCATGAAAAATGTTAGATGACTTGAAATTCATGCTTGTCAATTTATTATGACTGAACACATCGGGAAGGAATTGTATGATGAGCGATATGTGTTGGCATCTCAAGTTTAGGATGTGTTTTATGTTATAGAACAAAGAAATGAAAATTAGTGTGTTGGTGAGAGAAATTGATTGATAGAGATGATGATGAGACACTTTGTGAGAACAAGTCTTACAATGGACAACATATAGAAAATTGGGAAGGTGAGAATGATAATCTTAAATGGGCCAGAAATGATATTGATTGAACAACATGATACAAGTGGATGATGGTTATTATTATAGTGCACAAATAATTAATTAAATATATTCCTTTTAAGCCTATATTGCTCCATTTTTTACTTTCCTGAGTTATTTCTTTAGAATTTTGTATCTTGTCAAATTGAAATATATTAGTTGTTTCTATTTTCATAATTGGACTTTACAATTGCTTGTCAAGTTATTTTGCCAATATGTATCAATCTATCAAAGAATAATTTCACTTCTATTGCTATGGGTAATTAATTCATATTTTAGAATGGTTATAAGCACTAGTGTTTAAAGGTATGCAAGGTCCAACACAAGTGTGAGTATCCATGTGGGCATTCCTAGCCACATTCATACTACTACTCATACACTCATGGGGTCCCAACTCCCCTCTGAATGTTAGGCTCCATTAAAACTTATAGCATGGTCATTCTCCTAGGCCCAAGATTATATATTACTAGAGTTTTTTTTCCAAAAAAATTACAAATCTTTAAGCACATGAAATTTGAGCCCAAACTATGGGATATTTTCATTTGATAATTAGACGAACAAATATAGTTACACACCCTATTTAATTTGTTATTTTTATTTAATGGTTTCTTGATATATGAGCTTAAGTGATAATCAATACTTTTATATTGGTGTATGATAGATGTTGGAGCTAATAGGAAGAGGAAGTAAAATCGGAAGTACATTGAAGTGAGAAACTTGTGAGAAGGAGACCACATCATTATTAGCTAGAATGCTTACATTGTCAAAGTTGGCATATGGTGCCTTGGTCAAATAAAGATCAAATGTGGGAGTGCATATATGTAATGAGAACCATGTCATAAACAAGTTTACTTATTTATTAAACATATCATTTGTATTGATTTTCATACATTTTTCTAACTAAATTTAGAAATTTTTAGTAATTGATGGTTGCATGAGTCACTTATTAAAGCTTTGTTTATAGACTTATTTTGAGCATGAAGTTCCATTAGATCTTGAACCTTAGGTGAAGCAAGCTTCTGGAAGGCATTGAGCCATGGATCGTATTCTTAGTTGGAGATAAATGGATGAATTCCAAAAGTGAAATCAAATCCAAATTTATGATGAGCACAAGCCTGTGGCACGTAACTTGGAGAAAATATGAAAGCAAGTTAAATGAGATCATTAGGTAGGCCTAGTTTACATGTGGAGCTCAAAGAAAGGAAAAATATGAAAAAACTCCTACTCTAAATAAATAAAATTTGTTATGATATATTTGAAATCAGTTACAATTTTTTGATTCTAAAGAATTTGCAAGATAAAATAAGTGAAATTGTTTCAAGATGAATTTAGCATACTCTATAGGAGCGAGCATTTATCCCATGGTAGCTAATAGGCTAAAATTTTCTTATTAATCAACTATTAAAACTTATTCTATATATATAAATTATTTTTATTTGAGATTTTGCTTAAAAAAGTTTGTATGCATCTAATGTTGTTGTTGAAGAAGAAGACAGCGGGTCTATTTATATTAAGGTTAATAAAATATAATTACATATATAGAATAACTTATCCGGCCTCTTAATAAGAAAAATAATGTATTTAATTTGTTATTATAGGAAAAGTTGAAGAACTTTAGTGGAGCACTCCGAGAGCTTTGAGAACTTGTAGTAGAGCATCACAAATTGGAGATATGACCATTACTGTAAGGTTAGTGCACCTAAAGAGAAAAATGGTCACTTGTGTGATTTAGAAGAGGGGCTACATTGTTGAAGGACCATGTGACCATATTTGCATATCCAATATCCAGGCATGACACTAAGCTTAAAGAAAGATCATAGGAGATCCAATAAAGAGTTGTTGTGGATAGAGGAGTAGATTCAAGTTCAAAATAATTGCACATCATGATTGCAAACCTAGTTGTCATCATTGTTGACAATCTTCCAGTGTATCATCCTGGAACAAAGTGTTGTTACCTACACATAGTAGAACTAACATGTATTCGTAGAGAGGTCATTTCTCTGTTTCTATTAAATTTGATTAGTAGTATGCAAATTTACCATACCTGTATATGTTTATTGTAAACTAATTTAAGATTTCCTAAGGATGTAATGGATCATGTTTGAAATACTTTCTATTAAGATGAACATTAATTTTGACATGTATACTCATTTATATAACTTGTTGGATTTTTATTGATAGAATTGCTTCTAGGGCTCTTAATACTCCGCCACGTGTGGTTGGGTGCTCATCATCTAGTCATGACTCTCAATTTGATAAAACATGAAATGAATTTTTTTTAATAGTACCATTTAAATATCTTTATGATATTAAGAAATTTTCTTATAATCTTATAATTAATCTCCTATCTTATTTATTTTATTGGTAACCACATGATATGAGCCACATATTGATGGACTTCACCATTCTTGTAACTATTTGGAGACAAGATTGCTTGTTTCGGTTCATTGTTTATAGTTTCACTCGATACTTGGCCACTGATTAGGATGTTAAATTTAGATGTAATCTTTCACATGGATTTTATGATATTAATTTTGTTTAGCAACAATATGTCTTTTGAGGTATGCTAACTAGAATTAAACTCCATAAAAATTCTATGTCGGATTTCAGAGGTTAAATAATTTCGATTGCTTTCTACCTATTTGTAGATGTAGTAACTTTGATACAGGAGGGCCTATTATAGAAATATATAGTTGCCCATTCAAGGACATGACATCAAGGATGTATCAAACTTTGCTTATTAATATCATTCATGTATTTAGTTATATGTATATGGAAGATTAAATGTAGGTAAAACATATATACATATATATGTATACATTTATGATCAAGATTCACACATTAAAAGTCAAATAGTGATGGTTTCTGACCATTGTGATGGACTTTTAATATTGTTTATCTACAATTCATCACTCATTTATCCTAATGGTCAAAATTATTTTGACAAGCCAAAATTTATAATGATAGTTCCAAAAATCATTATATTGCAATCATCATTGTAGGTACGAATTTTATTTAGTTGCACTTTATTAAAAGTTTACGATGACAATTAAAATTATTAGTACAACCTGTGCTTATAGTGCTGGTGTAGATGTTAGAATATTCTGAATATTAATGATCTACAATGATTAGTGTAAAAATAAGTTTCATTATCGGATAATTTATAGCTCATCTGTAGTGATATTTAAAGTCTTGTGACAAACCACTCATAGTGATGGTTATAACTCTCAAATACAATGGCAAACTAACATGCCCCAAATCCAGCATTCGGATCAGGGCACATGATCTGATCCTTGGATCCGTGCTCCTCCCAATCCAGATCAAAACCCTAGATTAAAGTTAATTCATTGATAAAAAAATTAAACTATTTAGACTCGATCTGATCAATCAGTAAAGATACAAGGAAAACAAACGATCAAAATCTGATCTATTTGATTTGACTCAACTAATCTGAAAGGAAG
>KE505117.1:481250-520543 GCA_000441515.1 Elaeis oleifera
TTATTTCGCTCCAGATTTTATTAGATCTGGAAGATCCTACGACGAAAAAGCTAATTTTTTCTTCATCGAGCAAGCCGAGGAAGGCTCAGATTAAAAAAGGCAAGACCCCTCAATCTTTAAGAACTCATGCAAGCCAGCTGTCTACGTACAGAATGTCTGTAAGATACAGTTTTTCGATTCACACACAGGTATTATCTTTAGGACCCCATTTGGTGCCTTCATTGACATGGATCCTATTGTAGTCGATGGGGCATTTTTATCTGATATTATAAAGTGTTATTCAGGGGTGATGAATTTATGATTGGTGGAAAGAGAATTAGATTCAGTGTAGAGGAAGCGACGCTTATTTTGGGTCTTCTATGTCATGGATATAAGATATCAATGAGAAGGAATAAGGGGAGGCTCTTTGAGAGATTTGAGTCTAAATTAGATCTATAGCATAAGGGGCTAGAGAATTTAATTGTGAGCTAAAGTCATCGACAAGGAAGGAGGACATTGAGGACACTGCCAGGCTTTGGATAGCCTATATGCTTGCTATGTTTTTGGCTCTCAAGGCAAACCAGACGTGTCATGATTTTTGATCCCCTTCTTAGATAACTTGTCACAAGTCGAAGCTTTTGCATGGGCTGTTGCCATTAAGAACTTAACTCTGAAGGTGCTCCCAGAGATTGTCGAGTGCTTGAGGTTCGAGAGACCACTTGAAGTAAAGAGGCCAGACAAGGGTAGAAGGCAGCCCACACTCTTTGGCTGTTCGGCAACCCTCATGGTAAAGATATCATCAAATTAAATTTCAGATTTACGTAACATTTTTTTGATTTTCCTGTATTCTAATATGTGAAAATTATGAATGTGCATGTGTGGTTCCTCGAGCACACCAATATTAGAGCCCCAGCTGATCCTACAAAATTTCTCAGGTTATTGAAGTGGCATGACTACCACAAGAGGACACACGATAAGAAATTTGACATCTTGCAGTCCCACTAGATAAACTAACATCCATGAAACTATGAGAAGCAATATGAATTAATTAGGATGTAATATTTTGGTATTGTCACCTAAGATGTCACATAATATCGATCAATTCTTATATTGTCACCTAGGATGTCATAATTATTCAACAGGAGGTAATATAATTCAACAGGATGTTATATATGTAACTGGTTTTGATTTTTATCCTCCTATGTTATCAGGTTGACGATGATATACAACCCATCCCACAGGAGTGGTGGATTCTTAGTCCTTGTGTTCCAAGGATGGACGGGCCAAAGAAAAGTGGCAGGAGGGTGGCTTTTACTCCGCATGTACCAAGGGTGGATATGCCTAAGAGGAAGGGCGACAAGGGGTGGCTTCTTGCTCTTTATGTGCCAAGTGTGGAGGTGCATAAGAGGAAGCACTATGCAATGTGTGTGCAGCTATAGTCAGAAATGAGAAGCTTAGGTAAAAGATCAAGAAATTGAAGAAGAAGCTTAAAGGGTTGCGTGTGGCAAGGAAAAAATTATGTAAAAGTTGTAGAGGAAACGGAGGAGCAGAAGGATGGAGAAGAGGTGAAGTAGAGGGAAGAGAGTGTAAAAGATAAGGCAAAAGAAAGGAAGTAGAGAAAAAGAGGAGCAGAGAAAGGAGGAGGTGAAGGGAGAGGAGGAGGTAAAGGAAAAGGAGGAGGTGAAGGAAAGGAGGAGCAAAGAAAGGAGGAGGCGAAGGGAGAGGGGAGGTGAAGGAAAGAAGATGAGGGAAACAATTAGACGAACGAAAAAAACATGGAGGAAAAGCTGGGGCGGGAAAAAGAGGTGAAGGATGGGGAAGAGGTGAGGTAGAGGGAAGAGGGTATAGAAGATAAGATGAAGAAAAGGAGGTGAAGAAAGGAAGAGCAGAGAAAGGAGGAGGTGAAGGATTGGGAGGTGAAGAAAAGGAGGTGGAGGAAAAGGAGGAGCAAGGAAAGGAGGAGGCAAAGGAAGAGGAGGAGGTGAAGGATGGAAAGCTGAAGCAAAAGGAATATAAGGGAAACGACCAGATGAAAGAAAAGATGTGGAGGAAAGGGAGGTGTGGGAAAAGGAGGAGGTGAAGGATGGGGAAGAGGATTCAAAACACAAGGTGAATGAAAATGGGTGGAGAAAGAGGAAAGGTGGAATTTTTGGAGGACAGTACCGAGGCAATGACATATTCACTTGAGAGGTGGATGAAACAAGAACATCGATGATGCAAGGCCTCATATTTGACTGCTGATACAAATTTTCTTCATATCCAGATCAGAAAAAAGAGCAAGATCGCCCCCACACTCAAAGAACATAATGAAGTAAGCATTACATTTTACATTGGTTTATTATGACATCTTTATGCTATATTAAATTTTCTATATATATACATGTTTTTTACACCCAGCTTTTAATGTAGAGAGTCATCCCACGTGTTCGGGATAATCAAGCGAAAAGCCTATTGTCTGAGGAAGATGATGCTATCATCAATATTTTTTTGAATAAAAAATTAATTCATAAGTGTTTGAAGACATCGTGTATTCTTAAACCTTTTATGACAAGCTATATGGTTGTATGACATCCAATATTAGTCTAATGACATCCACTATGTGTATTACTAGCATACTATATAGATTTCTTTCTAGTGTTTATTAAACTTGAGCATTTCCTATTATAGAAAGTTATTTATATCAATCATCATGGCGGGAAGATCATGAGATCCCACATTTATGACCTTTTTTTTGACAACATGATTGTGGATGATGCAAGTCTTTCATTCCTGATCAACTCGTATTTCTCATTAAATAATTTTAATATTGTTCTTGTTAGATTTTCAATCAGAATTTTATCCTATGACATATGGTAGTATCACATTATGTTTGTTTCTTCATGGATAGATTATTGATGCTGAGTAGGAGTTTCTGCTCTAAAAATGGAATGAACACCCAGATGTGTACTACAAGTACCTCATTTCCCCATTAGGACGGTCAGGATGTGCATTAACTCAAAAACAGCACACCATGAACTTGCTGGCATAGCTGGTGTAATGATTTTTATGATCTTAGCGATAGTGAAAGGACTTTATGTTTCTTTCACCATCGTCAACTCGGACAATGCCCACTGGCATCTGAAGTGATAAGGACTTTATGTTTCTTTTCACCATCGTCAAGTTGGACAATGCCCATTGGTATTTGATGGTAGTTAACATGGTGGGAAAACACTTCCTCCACCTGAACTCCTTTAAGTAGAGTGCCAAGTACAAAGCTGATGCCAGAAAGTGGATAAAGATTATTGGAGCTATATTTCATATTTTCTGTGACAATGTAGAAGTAGAAAAATGGAAGATGGAGGAAGATCGTGACTATCCTTCACAGTGCACCAGATCATTTAACTGTGGCCTATACTGTCTAAAATATATGAGTTTTCTTGCTCTCAAGTGTAGAACTAATAAATGGAACTTCACAGAAGATGACATCCTTCACTACTGGTGGGAGCTTGGAGTGAGAATACTTAAGGAGGGCCTCGCATAGAAAGTTAGGGCTGCTATTGAACATGTGTGATATAATCCGTAAAAACATTCCTATATTTATAGAAACTTTATACTCTTATGTTTTATCAATTAATACATTGAAAGTTGAAAGTAAATATAATCCAATCTCTAATGTTGATTCTTATTTGTTGCATGATGTTATAATTACTGTAGAGGATGTTAGAATTAAATCAAGATGTCACGTATTACTAGAGAAGCTATTTATTTGATTTGAAGGACACTGATAGTTCTACGATGTGGTAGAATGATTTTTTTTGGAGGGAATGCACCACGTCATTGTGTTTTTGGGGGGAAATCTCCCGCAAAAGGTCATGCTCTTATTCCAAAGAGAGAATAAAGCTTCTACATAAGGAAAAATATGTTGCTTGCTACATAAACAGAAGAGAAGAAAAGAGTTATCTTGAGATCATGAATAGTGCATCACCATCTGTTGTCATCCCCATATATTATTATGGGGATAGTGCATCATTGAAGACTTCATGGATAGAGGCCAACCCAGGAAGGAGATTTCTTAGGTGCAAGAGCTATGGAGTTAATCTTTGACTTTCTTCATCTTTCTTTGGATGATTGAATCATGTACTCAAAGATTCTTTGATTCACAAAGCATTTGACCTCTTTTCCTTTCATTTTAGCAATCTGGTGCATGTGGGTATTATGCTTGGTATGAGCCCTCAGTTAATGATCGTGAGAGGCAGCTTCTTGTAGGGCTACTACATAAAATAAGAAGAATAGAGATGGAAGTTGCAGCCGAAAGAAGATGAGAAAATGGTTTAAACTATATTGTTTGCTTTCTGGCATTTGCACAAATATTTTTTTGTATTTTATGGTCTGTCTTCCTAATTACCTAGTCAGAAATAAAAATTGACAAGGACTGTGATGGCAATGTTTCTAATAACAGAGTTTTTTTGGTGCAATACTTCAGTTAATATAATGCTATTTACAGTTGCAACAGTAGCCTTATAATGATATCAAAGATCCATATTTAATTGCTACTTTTATAAATTTGAATTGTTGCTTTTTGTTCAATATCCTTTCTATGATGTATCATTGAGAAGCAGGTTAAAAAGGATATATATATGACTTCATGTGAAAAATGTGACATCCCGAACTATATTTATGACTTCCTGCTTTGAATGACTGATTGAACCTGATGTCTTTTTATGGCTTGTTGATGCGTTGAATGACTTTCTGAAAAATATGTATGACTTCATGTGAATATACATGATAAATGAACATCACTTTTGTATTTCTACATCGTTATTAGATTTTTTGAGTACCATTTCTACTACTTGATGCCTTTTATGGCTTTCAGATATTTTATGGCTTCGTGATGCGTTATATGGCTTCCTGAACAATATGTATGAATTTCTGTGAATATATATGACTTCATATGAATATATATAACTTTCTGAAGAATGTATATGGCTTTTCGAAGAATATATAGAACATCTTGATACTTAGGATGACTATTCTATGCCTTTTTATGGCTTCCTAAATAATATATATGAATTCTTGTGAATATATATGGCTTTATGTGAATATATATAACTTCTTGAAGAATATATTTCTTGAAGAATATATACAACATCCTGACACTCATGACCATAATTTAATGCCTTTATATGGCTTCCTGAAGAATAGTTTAATTATGGCTTCATCGTGGTTATTCCCGAGGGGTATTTTCATGTTTTGCCTGTTCGAACTCCATGTTTTTGTGAGAGCTTGGAACCTGAAGAATATTTTCCAGGTGAGGTGCAGTGTTCAATGAAGGTATGGAAAAGATGGATTGGTAACGCTCATTCCTGGCTCTCTATAAATAGAATGAAATGTAGGACGTGATGAATCATTCTCTGGGAATGCCATTATCTGTTAGAACAGGAGATTCATTTGCATTGTGGGGTGGAGAGAACATGGATGATATGGGAGATTTTATTGTTGAAGGCAGGTCTGAAAATATCAAAATTTTCTTGCCTATCAAAGATGTTCATTTGGGTAGCTATTGGAATCTTCACAGTGATGGAGTGGTACACGTCCACCCTATAAGAGAAGGGTTAGACCTTCCTGATGCAGCCGAAGTTGTAGAAGCTCTGAATCGCCTTGGGCCTTTAGGGGTTGATTGGGATCCAATTAAGCTAGGCGATAATGCCTACTTGGTCAATTTTCTATCACGAATCTTCCTTGTGTAGGTTGTTCGACATGACCTTATCCGTCATACTTATTTACTTTTTTTGTTCGACCTTGGTCCTACAGAGATGGGGCCAGTCCTCATTATTTGCAGGTTTGTGCACTGCTGTATCTTTCTGATATTCCACAACATGCTTGGGACACAGAATCTGTCAAGAAGATAGCATCTAGTTTTGGCCAACTCGATCGAGTCAGTCCCAGAACACTCAATGGCAGAGATAGTACTATCTTCAAACTTACGATTTTCTGTAAAAATCTGGAGGACATCCCCGCTCTATAAATGTGGTCTTGGGAGATGCGACGTACCTAATTTTATTTCATTCATAATTATGAACCTGGGTGTCCATCCCCTTCTGGTACTCATCCACGAGTAGATTTCGAGCTAGTTTGGACTCCCTGTGCACCAGTAGAAGAAATTGGACCTACATCATCATCATCTTCATCGAATGTTCCTCCATAATAACCATAATGACATAATGTATTGACTCTTATTCGACTCGATGTAGTGAACCGTAGGCAGTATTTCATGTAATTACTTTACAAAATCCAAAAAAAGTGGAAGCCCATGAAATTTTGATATATAGATACCTTTCATTTGTTTGATAAGATGCAATGTCTCTCTTTATGGGTATACATTTTGTGGCATTTCAAATGTGGTGAAAGTTTGATCTATGATTTCATAATTTTGATCTACGATGCTATATTTTCAACCCAATGTGTATCTGTGCCCGGATGTCATAATTTAGACATACAATGTCATAATTTTTCTCTAGGATGCAATAATTTGGACATTCGGACACTGTCGGATGTCATAATTTTTATCCAAGATATCTTAGTTTGGATAGAATGTCATAAATTTATATGCAAAGATACTTTTATGACATCCTTAGGTAAACAAATCGAAGAAATTTTTTGAATATTTTTATGACATTGCATGTTGAAATTATGACATTTGATGTTAAAATTATAACATCCTGTATATAAAGCACCTTTCGAATGCATGTTTGATGTTTTCATGATATCATGAGTTAATATTATGATATTCTAGATTAATATTATGACATCTTGCAGCTAAAATAAAAATGGATGCCCTAATTTCGACCTACGGTTAATGTCGGATGTCATAATTTGAAGCAAAATGACCATAACTTTTACCTAGGATGTCATAATTCTATGAAATTATCAAAAAGTAAATTATGACATCTTGGATCCAAATTATGAAATTGTAGATCGAAATTATGACATCCAATAGTGAAAATATCTTTGAATGCTAAAAATGTCATAATTTTTACCTTGGATGTCATAATTCTAATCTATAATTGCATACTTTTATCCAATGATGTCATACTTTAGACCCAGGATGCCATAATTTAACATTCGAGGACATCTTCATATGTGGATATCAGAATTTCGAGCTACGATGCCATAATTTCGATCCAGCATGTCACAGTTCTACGATTTGGGATTGCTTTGTATTAGGATGTCATAATTTCGATCTACGATGTCAACGTTTCGAATCAGAATATCATAATTTTGACCTACGATGTTAAGTTTCATAATTTCAAGCATTGTTTCATAACTCCATGTACTTTTATAACTTTTTGAACTATTTATAACATCCTACACTATTTTATGACTTCTGATAATGCTTCAGGACATCCTACACTTTTATAACTTCCTTCGTTGTTTTATGATCGTACTATTTTATAATTTTTTCTACTGTTTCGTGATATCCTATACTATTTTATGATATTCTATATTATTTTATAATTTCTTCTACTATTTCTACTGTTTCATGATATCCAGCATTATTTTCTTGACTGTCGATGCTGTTTCATGACTTCTGACAATATTTTATGATTTCTGGCACTCCTAGATGACTTCCAACAATGTGTTTTATCATCATGCACTGCTTTATAACTTTCGATACTATTTCATGACTTCCTATATTGTTTTATATATCCTATAATATTTTATGACTTTCTTTACTGTTTATGATTTTTGGTACTATTTTATAACCTCTGGCATTACACTATTTTATGACTTCCTAATATCTCGAGTGGTAAAATTTATGATATTGTAGTTTAAAATCAAGACATAAATATTTCCATACACAAAGTAAGAAAGTTTAATTTCAAATAAATATTTTATTTATAATAATTATAGAAAAAAGATCATAGCGATTTACGATCATACAAATAGAAACAACTGAGGCTATCATACAAACAAACAAAGAGAAAGAGAAACAATAGAGGCCGACTCTACGCCTGTCCGATAAAAGGCCTTTTTCTTTCTTTCACTAAGGAAAAATCAAAACTTGGATGCATCATCACCTTCCCACAGTGGAAGTTTCTACACTGGTGACCTCCTCTTAGCTTGTGGTAGAGGCCTTGAACTCCCCGACTCTACATTCCGAATCTTGCGCTCTCACGCTCGGTAATCAACAGCAACCGTCATCCTCGTTCTACCCCAAATCGCATCAATATGCCATGGAGGGTCTTGAGGAAGAGTCTCCCAATGGTGAGGGCCGTGGTCATCATGTGGCTATCCCTATCGGAAGCATGTAGCCCATAGAAACACCATTAGAAACTCTTATTGAAGCCAAACAGTGCTCTAAGCATGGCACCTCCGTGATCCATCAAGGCCATGGATTCGTACTTCCTTCGGGCGAGATGACCGTTTTCAATACCTCTTAAGCCAAGCTGGAATCTACAAGATGATGCCTTTCTCTCAAATGATAAATGATAGCCCCGATCGAAAAGATGGGCTCCTTCGCTCGTGAAGAGCCTGTGGTGAAAGGAGCTGCCCCATCGCACCATAGCTCACAAGAAGACTTTTTCTCCACTTTGAGATGGAGGGAGGGGTCTCTCCCTATAAAAAGAGGAGCTAGATTCAATGCCCTATAACTACTACTATTAACCAGTGACATATGTCGACTAGGGTTGGTCACGGGCACCGCCAAACCTAACACGCACTTAATTCGAGCATGAGTGGGCCGGTTGCATCGTTCACCTCCGCTCTCTCGACTTTGAGATGACATACATTCAATATTGACGATAGGTCAAAATTATGACATCCACTTTAGGTGATCAAATCCTTCCAGAATCAATTTTTAGGAGACAATTGGTAGTATTTCAAAATATTATTTATGACTTGCTCCACTATTTATGATTTTCTGTACTATTTTATTATTTTTATATTATTTTATGACTTTTGTACTATTTTATGACTTTCAATAATATTTGATATCTTTCTACAGTATTTTATGATTTTCTCTACAATTTTTTGATATCCAGCACTTTTTAATGATTTCCTTAATGTTTGATAACTTTCAGCACTGTTTCATGATTTTCGATACTGTTTCGTAACTTCTGGTACTATTTCATAACTTCCAATATTGTTTCATTATTTTATGACTTCATGCATTTTTTTGTGACTTTCGAAACTATTTTATGACTTCTGACAATGCTTCAGGACATCCTACACTAGTTTATAACTTTCTTCGTTATTTTATGACTATACTATTTTATAATTTTCTCTACTATTTCATGATATCCTTCATTATTTTATGATATCCTATATTATTTTTATAACTTCCTTCCATCCAGCATTGTTTTATGACTTCATTTACTGTTTCTTGACTTCAGGCACTGTTTCATGACTTCCGACAATATTTTATGACTTTCTACAGTATTTTATGACTTTCGATATTGTTTCATGACTTTCTTTTTATTTATAATTTTTTACACTATTTCATGATTTTTTGTATTGTTTCATGACTTTCAACATTATTTCAAGACTTCCTATTCTGTTTTATGACATCCAGCTATCTATAATTTTATGACATTCAATATTATTTTATGACTTTCTATTCTATCTTATGATTTCTTTCACTATTTTTTGACATCCAGTACTGTTTTATGACTTTCATAAATATTTCATGACTTTCGACACTGTTTCATAATTTTTGACACTGTTTTATGACTTCTGACACTATTTCATAACTTTCAATATTGTTTAATGATTTCATACACTTTTTTATGACTTCGAAACTATTTTATGATATTCTATACTATTTTATGACCTTCGTAATGCTTCAGGACATCCTACACTATTTTGTAACTTCCTTTATTTTTTATGATTGTACTATTTTATAATTTCTTTCATCATTTTATGATATCCTACATTCTTTATGATATTCTGCATTATTTTTATAACTTCCTTTATTCTTTCTATTATTTCATGACATCTGATATTGTTTTATAACTTTATTTACTATTTTTTGACTTCAGATACTGTTTCATAACTTTCGATAATATTTTACGATTTTTTGTATTATTTTATGATTTTTCTAATATTTTATGATATTCTGTACTATTTTATGACTTCCTCCATTGTTTCATGACTTTCGATATTGTTTCATGATTTTTTATTCTGTTTCGTGACTTTCTATTCTGTTTTATAACATCCAGCATTATCTTATGACTTTCGATATTATTTCATGACTTTCTGTTATGTTTTATAACTTTCGATACTTTTCATGACTTCCTACATTGTTTCAGGACTTCTGGCATTATTTTATGACTTCTTATTCTATTTTATGACATCTAGCTCTCTATATTATTTTCTAACTTTCAGCATTGTTTCATGACTTTCTGTTCTATTTTATGACTTTCTTCACTGCTTCATGACTTTCGACAATATTTTATGACTTTTGACACTGTTTCATTTCTTTAATTCACTATTGATGATGTTGTTTTTAAAATACTGGAAGTCGTAAAATGGATGTTATAAATAAAGAAAGAAGTCATGAAATGAAGCAACACCGAAAGTTGAAGGAAGTCATAAGGAAGGTATAAACTAGGAAGTCATTAAAAATATTTGGAGAAGTGGTAATGTCGGAGGTCGCTGGAGGTCATGATGAAGAAGGAAGTCTCAAAATTCACAAGTTTCGAAAGAAGTTTTAGTGGTTTGGAAGGAGCTTCGGATGTTTTAAAAGCATCTCGATAGATTCGGTGACGTAAACAGTAACTTTGAAACCATGACGACGTGGACGGTAACTCATGACTTCATTGGAGGTGAAGGCTGAACCTTCATTGGAGGTGTAGGTGCCTTCACTTCAATGATCCAGATTCGATCCAATTCATCAAACTTTGGAATCTGACTGACTGCATCGACTTAAAATTGATCAAATCCCTCAAAACTTCTATTCATCTTCTTTCTGCTCATTCTACTAGGGTGGAGCAGCAAGACCTTCTAGATCTATGGAGCCGAGAGATTTTGATAATTAAGTGAGAATGACTACTCCAGATCTGGTCAATGCTATAGCTTGGGAGGTCACATCTATTTTTCAGTCCTATCAATCTTCAAGGGAGAGTTCTGCAAGGACCACATGCAGTTCTTAATTGATCAATGCCATAAGTCATAAAATAGTACAGAAAGTCATAAAATATTATCGAAAGTCATGAAAACAGCGTCAAGTCATAAAATAGTGTAGACAATCATGAAACAATATAGGATGTCATAAAATTATTATAGTGAAACTCCTAAGGGGATTGCTATCCAACTGTAAAATTATTATAGTACAGATAGCCATCCAACTATAATCTTGAATAGATTATAGTGAAACTCCTAAGGAGATTGCTTGGAGAGTGAGCGTAGGTACTGAGAGTACACTGAACTATTATAAAATTATTATACTTTTATGTGTGTGTGCTTGCTCTCTTCTTACTTGCATTCTCATTTAGCTTTTATTGCACTATTTTACTAAGAGTAAATTAGTTAATTGGGCACATATCTTTTTAAATTTAATAACCCAATTCACCTTCCCTCTTGGGTTGTCTAGCTAGGCAATAGTAGCTTTTAATTAGTTATGAGAATATTAAATTTCAAAAAAAATATATACCAAACTTTGCATAAAAGTATTATTAAGATAATATTTAAATAAATATAAGAGTGAAATCTTTACTAAATCTTCAAAAAATTTCATAAAAGCATAAAATGATAAAAATATATATTTTAAAATTTTAGTAAATCTATAGCTAATTTCATAGTAAAAAAATTTACAACAAAATTCGCATGTAAATCCTAGGAATAAAAATCCTCAGGTAAATCTTTAGGAAAATTTTTTTTTAAATAAATCGCTAGGAAACATATCCATAGATAAATCCTTAGAAAAATAATTTGCAGTTAAATCCCTAGGAAACAAATCTCCAGGCAAAATCACAGTACATATTCATAGAAAAATCCATAGAAAATATTTCTGCTAGTTTTTCCTATGATTTTTCATGCGGATAGAATATGAAAAATTTTTATTTTCATATTTAGTTTTTCCTATGAGAGTGATATGAATATTATCTGTTTGGATTCATTTTCGTATCTGAATTAATCCGGATATAGATAGAAATTTGAGAATCCGACTAATATCTATATTCATATTCGTATCCGTCAAAGAAAAATGGATATGGATATGGATAGACAACTATCCGATCCATGTCCGAATATTCGAATCAACATGTAATCTTATATAATTTTATATAGCATTTATTAATTTTAAAAAATATATACAACCATATAAATATGTTATTAACTTGATTTATCATCTATTTAGTAATATCCTTGATTTTATAGTCATAAATTTAATTATCTTGGTTATATCTGTAATTATATCCGTATTTTCAATATCCGAATTATATCCATATCCATTTCAAACAAATATGGATATCAATTTTTACATCCGAATAATATCCATATCTATATTTGTATCTGTCAGACAAAACAAATATAAATATAGATACACTAGTATCCGATCCAATTTCAGCCTTAGCTTGGAGCTATTGAAAGGCATGAATTTTAGAAACTTTCGGAATCACTTGCCAGGTCGCTCGTATCATTAGGAAGTTTAGATGCTACTCATTATGCTAATTTACAATTTTGATTCTTTCAGGTCGAACCGCTTTAGTTATAAGTTAGTTACAGTAAGAAATATACACAATGGCATACATATGAAATGAATAAGCTTGCAGTTTATGGAGATCTCCAATGTGTAGAGGAATGAAAAACATTGCTTGCTGGTAGGCCAAATATCTAATTCGAATAAAAATCTATCGATAATTACCTACGTCTTTCTTACGAATTTGATTTTCATAAGAAAAGTTCAGCTAAACTCAATCTACAAGCATATCCATAAGAAAATTCGTAGATAATTCCTGGAGAAAAAATCCATAGGAAATCATGGCTTTTCTTATAGTGATCTCATTGCAGTCAATGCCTTCTTTCTGGGAGTACCCCTTGGCCATCAATCTCACCTTGAATCTAATACCTCCCTGCTCTAAATACCCTTTCTTACGTTAGTAAACCCATTTGCAACCAATGGGTTTCTTCTCCTGTGGCAACTGCACCAACCACTGCGTTCTGTTCTTCTGAAGAGATTGCATTTCTTCAGTCATGGCTTGGACCTACCTCTCTTTGTCTTGGCTTACCATGGCCTCCTTAAAGGTTTGAATGTCTCCATTTACTATGACCAATGCATATGACACCATCTTCTCAAAGCCGTATCTCTTCGCCTGTCGCACATTCTGCTTAGGCTTGTGCAGTGCAACCTCAATATCCATTTTAGGTTCCTCCTTGTCCCTTTGAATCTCTCAACCTCTATGGTGTGTCTCAGCCCTCTCCACATGTGGAGGCACCTCTGGATGGTGCTTCACCTGAATATCAAGTCCTTCTGGTGCATCTGTAAAAGGCAAAATAGTAAAGGAAGTTAGCTGTCCACCACTGTCTAGCCGAACCTCCTGCTGCAGCTACTGTTCCTCCATGCCTCCTTACCTCTGAAAGATTGATTTTCATCAAAGACCATATCTATACTGATGGTAGCCTTCTTCTCCAAGGGATCCCAAAGCTGGCACCCTTAACTCCTTATGGATACCCTATGAATTCCATTTTTTTTGACCTGGCACCCAACTTGCTCTACTCACCAGCATCCATGTGCACATAAGCCGTGCACCCAAACATCCTTAGATGGCTCAGCTCCACCTTCTTTCTAGACTATAGCTCCTCTAAAATTTTGCCATCTAGCTTGGTGTGAGGTAACCGATTCATTAGGTAACAGGCGACATTAACTGTGTCCATCCAAAACACCTTAGGAAGTCTTGCTTGTAGCCTCATTCACCTTGCCATCTCCAGAAGAGTTCGATTCATCCTTTCAGCCATCCCATTTTTCTGAGAAGTTCTCATTATCGAAAAATATCTTTTGATACCACATTGCTCATAAAAATCTGAAACTCCTTGTTGATAAATTTCCCACCGTTGTCTGACTGTAGGCACTTCACACTGCAACCCTGCTCCTTCTCCACTTCAGCTTTCCAGACTTTGAATTTGAAGAACACATCTGATTTTTTCTCAAGAAATATACCCACACTTTCTTTGAGAAGTCATCTATCATGGTCAAAAATATTTTACCCCATTTCTGGCCAAAACTAAGGTCGGTCCCCACACATCAGTGTGCACAAGCTCCAGAGGACCTGCACTGCGGACTATGCTGATGGCAAACTTTATCCTATGATGTTTACCCATCTAGCATGGCTCACAAAGTTTTGGTACTCCACCATCTAGATCTGGGATCAATCTATTTTACTCAGCACCTTCATTCCTCAATCTCCTATGTGGCCCAAGCAGAAGTGCCACAACCGATACTCATCCTGCTGATCATGTGCTGCGGCTCCTGTCTCGGATCCTCCCATCACCACAGATCCCTCCATCCTGTATAGGTTGTTCTCCAACCTTCTACCTCTCATCACAACCATTACTCCCTTGAAAATGTTCAAGACTTATTCCTGATATGACTATTGAAGTTGTAGCCATTCTGCTCCAAGTAGCCGAGTGACAATAGATTTTTTTCAACTCTGAGATGTGCTTCACATTGGTCAGAGTCCTCAGAATCCTATCAAACATCCTTACCCCGATGGTCCCTATATCAGCAACCTTACATGGGTGATCATCTCTTGTATGTAGCAAATCAAGATCGATTCGGAGTGTAGTGATAAGAATAAACTGAATCCAGGATCCAAACTTCTGTGTTGTTTCTGTGACCATCCAAACCATCAAGAGGTCATCCTCCACCTTGAGATCAGCCATAACACTCAGCAAATTAGATCCACTCTTTACTCCTTGCTTCTTCTTCCAAAACGGACAATCTCGCTTGAAGTGCCCCGCTTTATTGCATTTGAAGTATTTAACCTCCTTCTTTCCTTTTCGAGATTTAGACCGTTCCCTTTACTTGCTTCTATCCTTCCCTCTTTCAGACCTTGCCCCTACAACCAAGCCCTCCTGGGGAGCTCATTCTTTGATCAACTTTTCCCTCTGCTCATTGGATCTAAGCAGCGAGATAATGTCTTTATAATACAATGTCTCTTTTCCATACAGTAGCGTCGTCACCAATGGATCATAAGAAGAGGGCAGCGAGCATAGCAAGAGTAAACTCTTATCCTCTTCATCCTTCTTCACCCCAAGATTCATTAGATCATTGCTAATCTGGTTGAATTTCTGGATATGCCCCATGATATCTCCACATTCCTGCATCCAAAGGTTGTACAATCATTTTTTAGCATTAACTTATTGCACATGTTCTTTCCATGTACATGGTGTGCAATTTCGACCATAATCTCTTAGGAGTTCTCTCTTCTAACACTGAATACAATGTCGGATTCACCAAACAACCTCTAATGGCTGCACATGCTCTCTTTCAAAGACATCTACTGCCTATCTGTCATGCCCTCTAGCCTATCCTCCAACACTAGATCCAACTCGTGTTGGATCAAAAGATCTTCTACCCTAACCTTCTATATGGAGAAGCTTCCCTCCATCAAACTTCTCAAAGTCGACCTTGATGCTGCTTGCCATGGCTGGATCTAACCACAAATGCAACAATCCACAAGGAAGATCTAAGAGAATACCTTGGAAGTCATATGCTGCAGATTTTCTGCTTGAAGACCTTTCTTATTTCTGGTTTCTCTCTCCTTTCCATGTGATCCAAGGCTCTGATACCAGTTGTTAGAGCACCTTCCCAAGAGCTTGAACATCTGGAACCAACAGCAAAAAAAAACCAAGAAAGAGGGTGGCAAAAGAGGGGGACAAATAAGGTAGACGGCTAGAATTTCTAGGAGGCACTCCAAGCTTAAAACCCTAGGGCATCTAGGGTTTCTCCTTTATGGATGTGGTGGCTAGGGTTTCTCCAAAAGAGGTGGCCATCCACAAATCCACAAGAGAGGGAGAGAGAGATTAAGGAGAAAATGGTTCTATTTTCATGTAATCAGATTACATCACATATATTTATATGTGTACAAATTGGTCTAACCCAAAACCAAACCCAAACAACCTCCATGGCTAACCAAAATATGGTTGCACTCATCCAAGCCTATATACACCTATATCTTGTATGTCCTCACCCTTCTTGGGCCCATAACTAGTCCAAAAGTAGATTAGCCCTCAAAGTCCATATTTCCTTGGCCTTGAGACCGAGAAGGCAGCCTGCCTCCTCCCTAGGATCCAAACCGGTCCTAGAACCCCCATAAATGCTTCATGGGCTTCAAATCTTGACCTTTTCTTAGCCATTAAAGAATTGAGAGCACCATATCTGGGCCCACATTCAATAAAATTGCTAAGAGAATAATGTAAAGGATTAGAAATGAAAACCACCATAATTCTATTTGAGGTTCAAATATGGATACAAACACATTTATTGCACTAGCCAAATTTTACAATGCTTTGAAAGTATGTGCTGGCATGGACGTGCATGACATGAACCATCCATCTATTTATCCAAATAATAACCACCAAATATTAAATGAAAATATTATATTATATATCCAAATTATCCAATAAATTCACATGAATCCACAAGAATGTATATTCCACTAGTTTTATAACATGCTTAGAGGTTGTCGTGGAGTAAGCACACTCATCAAGGTCATCCAATTCATTTGAATGAAAACTATTCTAAAATAATTTAGTTTAAAATTTCTGAGGAGGAAAAGATAAAATGAAAAATAATTTTTTTGTTAACTAAATAAGAGTACTTATCTTTTGATAAAAAGATTGGAAAAGCCTATCATAAGTCATTAAGATAATGAAAATCGGTAACAATAAAGAAAATAAATATAAGGACCTTCATAGTAGAGAAGGCCCAAAAGCTATCCAACTGATTGGAACAATAGCATGAACAATAATAATAATGATGACAATAATGACGATGAGGTTATTTTCAGCTACAACATTTGTTATTCTAAGTTTGCAATCTAATTTTCAAGGTAATCACATTATGGGGTAGAAATGGAAAACTACCTAAATTCCTTTTGATATTTAAATATAGATAGAAACAAATTTATCCCACTAGCCAAATTTTGCAATATGCTCTGTACCTATGTGTTAGCTTGCATGTACATAATAAAAACCATCCATTGGTTTGTTTAAATAAATAACCACTTATGTAGCAAATAAAAAGATAATATTATATATCCAATTTATTCAATAAATTCATTTGAATCAACATTAATGTATATTTGACTAGTTCCACAATATCCTACAAGGATGTTATTAAACAAGAACACTCAGCATGGTAATCCAATCCATTTGTGTGAAAACTATTCAAAAATAATTCAACTTTAGAATTTTTAATGAGTCAAATGATAAACTAAAATATAATTTTTTGTTAATTAAAATATAGTTTATCTTATAATAAAAAAGATCAAAAAAGTCCACCCTACATCATTAAAAAAATAAAAATAGTAATAATTAAGAAAAGATAAATATAAGGACATTTATCCAAGAGATGATCTAAAAGCTATCTAACTGCTCAAAACAACAACAGAGACCAGGATGGGGAGGAGGAGGATGACAATGACAAGATGTTTGTCTCTTTCTAACTTGGCTCTAGCATTTGCAATTCTAGGTTTTCGATCTAACTGCTAGGAGAATAACATTAGGGGTTAAAAATGGGACATCACCATAATTCTGTTTGAGGTTTAAATATGGGTATAAACACAATTATTGCACTAGCTAAATTTTCAATACTTTGAAAGTATGTGCTAGCATGGACATTCATGACTACATGAACCATCCATCTATTTGTCCAAATAAATAACCACCAGCATATTGAATGAAAAAGATTATATTAAAAGATTATATTATATATCCAAATTATCCAATAGATTTGCATGAATCCACAAGAATGCGTATTTGACTAGTGTCATAATATGCTTTAAGGTTGTCATGGATCAAGCACACTCATCAACGTCATCTGATTCATTTGAATGAAAACTACTCTAAAATAATAGAGTTTTAAAATTTATTATGAGTAAAGAGAAAAAAATGAAAAGTAATTTTTTTGTTAACTAAATAGGTATTTGTCTTTTAAAAAAAGATTGGAAAAGCCTATCGTGCATCATTAAGATTATGAAAACTAGTAACAATAAAGAAAATAAATATAAAGACCTTCATAGTAAAGAAGGCCTAAAAGCTATCCAACTGATCGGGACAACAATAAGAAGAGCAACAATAATGATGATGAGGTTATTTTCTCAGCTACAATATTTGTAATACTAAGTCTGCATTCAAATTATCAAGGTAATGACATTATGAGGTAGAAATGAAAGGCCACCTTAATTTTGTTTGAGGTTTAAATATGGATCGAAACTTGTTCACTATACCACCCAAATTTTGCAAAATACTTTATAAGTATGTACCGGGCTTGGACACCTGCACTTGATATAAGCCACCCATTGGTTTGTTCGATTCAATAATTAAAAATAAGTACATTAAATAAAAATTAATATATGACACATAATTACTATATGATATATTCAATTTATTCAATTGATTCGGTTGAATCAACATGAATACATATGTGACTAGTTTCTTAACATATGCTATAAGGATATCGTGGAAGCATACTTTTTATGACTAACAATATTCTATTTGAATGAAAACTATACAAAGTAATTCAATTTTAAATTATAATGAGTAAAATGATAAAGTAAAATGTTGTTTTCTTTGCTAACTTAAATGTAGTTTATCTTTTAATAAAAAAATTGGAAAAGAGAATCCTCCATCATTAATACAATAAAAAAATAGAATTAAGAAATAATAAGTATAAAGATGTCTAAACAAGAGAAAGCCCAAAAAGCTATCTAACTCTTCACACCAACCACAACCGCAATGATGATAACTAGGACGGCAATGATGACGATTAGTTTATTTTCTCTTTCTAAATTTGCTTCAACATTTTCAACTCAAGGTTTGTGACTTAATTGCTAGGGGAATTCATATTAAGGGTTAGAATTGGAAAACCATCTTAATTTGTTTATGTTTCAATATGGATAGAAACACATTTATTGCACTAGCTCAATTCTACAATATGCCTTGTACATATATACTACCTTGGAAGCATGTGACATGAACACTTCATTGGTTATTGAAATAAATAACCACAGTAAATTAAATGAAAATGATTAATATTATATATAAAATTTATTCAATAGGCTCAAAAAAATCAACAAGAATGTATATTTGATTGATTTCATAATATGCAACAAGGCTATCATAGAAGAAGTGTAGGGTTATGATGGCACAACGAAAGCACAGATTTTAAAAATTTTAACTAAGAAATTCTAACTATCAAACCCTATTCTAGGACCTCTTGATGATTAACAATCATATGTATAAATTCATATAATATTATAGAAGGCATAGAAGAATACCTGTAGCACTTAATCCAAATTTCGATAGAACTTCCATTAGGCGCCCAAGTGTCCACCCTCCAATGGTAATCCACACAGGGCCTTGATCAAGACTCTCACTTCTTAGCTTGATTTCTCCCATTGAATTCTTTCTCCAAGAATTCTCGAGACAGCATAACCTCTAGGCCTTTCCTTCCTCTCCTCCTAGCCTTCCTATCTCAATCTTTCTTTTTCCTTGCCTTTCTTAATTCTCTTCCTAGACCCTTATCCTAAAATCGAACTTATTCTTACTATTTTAGGACTTGTCCTAATAAGAGAAGGAAGAGAGCTATTTAGACAACCTAAGAGACTTTTGTAAGAAGAAAGATAAGAATTTTTGGATGGAATGAAACCCGATGCGCATCTCCTTTTATAATTGGAGATCGGACGCCAACCAGGACCACTTGCGCCCTATCCGAGAATTATCTCACACCCCATCAAATTTTCTCACACCTTCCCATCATTTCTCATGCCTTCCAGCAATTCTGGGACATGTGGCAAACATCGAAATATAGAACCAAGAGTCGTACGCTTCGTGCAGAAGGACTCTTCGGAGAAAATTTTTCAAAGTTTTTCGAGGAGTCATGAGGCTTCTATTTGGTGCCACCTTTCTCCACCTTTGATCAGTGCTTCATGGCCATCCAAGGGCCCATAATGGAGGTGCCATCATCAGATTAGGCATGGAAAAATGAGAAGGGAATCGGAGAATTTTAAGAGGTTTTAAATATTTGGACTTTGAGTCCAAGTGGCGCCAATGATAAGGAGGGGCGGCTAGGGTTCAAGCCTTATCCAATTATCTGATAACAGATCAGTGATTAAATACTAGAAGGACTCTTAAGCACCCTTATAGATCATAAGTCCACACCCCAAAAAAATTTGTGTGAAACAAAAGTGGATAAGGCTTAGGATTGGGCGTCCCATCCCATGGGACGCCAATCTGACTTTTGTTCACAAAAAATACACCATGCATGAGAGAGATAATCTCTATGCATGGGAGGTTAGATAAATACTGCTAACCCTTGGCTCAACTAGCCTAGGGTTCACCTAAATTAACCTAAATCTGGTTTGAGTTTAATTGAATTTAATTAGCCCAATCAGGAACCAAATTCGAATCTGATTCGCATACAGGAGCTAGGGTTTGCAACATATGCTAGTATATTCATCCTACAACCATGATTTAATCTAATTGGACTCTTGGTCAATTCTTTTTGAGTGTGACACATTAGGTTTCATATCTAGCTAGTAGTAAGTCTGGGTGCAAGTTGATCAAATTTAATTAGAATCCAATCTAATTGATTTAAGTCCAATCGAGCTAAACCAATTTCAGTAATTAGAATCCTTTCTAATTGACGATCGAATTAATCTCTTTAATTCGATCAAACCTATAAGACAAGATTGATATCTAGCAACATATCATGTCTATCCAAAAATATAAAATTTTGATGAAAATACTAAAATATCCTTCAGTGGTGAGTTACTGTGCAATTCGATCCTGCGATCACACTGCATCCTGAATATAATTATGGATATGGAATCATGTCAAAACTTATTTCACATTCATATCTCTCTCAATCTTATGATGATGATTTGATTAATGAAATATTAAATTTTTTTTAATTTTATTCTACTTTGATCAAAGTCTCCTTGAATCATCATACGATTAAAGCAAGTAGGATGCAATCTCCTCTTACCAGGAGTGATCGATTCTATATTGACCTACTCTCAACCTCCATACACAATCCACTATATTCAGAATACTCTGTATATGACTAAGTCATGATTGAGTATGAACCAAATATAGATTCATGTATACAAGGTTCTATGATAGCCTCAGGTCAAAGACTACATGCACAACTCTCACTATAAGAAACATCTTTTGACAGGTAAGTAGATCTATAAGATATTTTTTAAGATAGATCAGTTCAATGAACTCATTTTCTAATGAGCATCCACATCTTTATATTAGTGTCTCACACAAGTGGCTCATGAGATCAGTCACTCTCACCATCGAGCATACATAGGATGTGCCAGTCTATCCGAAATATTGATCCTCTACTCAATGCTCCTATGACTAGAATATTCTAAATTAGGATTTTAAGATTTTAGATCTCATAGGTATGATCTCATCATAATCCTAAAATCATTATCTTGATTTATGAGATTCATCATAATCATTACAAATGTAAGATACAGCATATGATGAAAATAATATCTTTATTTATTCATAAAGTATCAGTTACATAAGTCTGAAAAATTACAAAAAAAATCTATCAAAATATAAATTTCGATTGACTTGTAGGGCATATTCCTTTCAATCTCCCACTTGCACTAAAGTCACTCATCCTTAAATTTATCCTCATACAATTAAGGTGGCGATCGAATTACTGTTGTGGTAGAGCTTTAGTGAATGGATCTACTATATTGTTCTTTGTATCTACTCGTTCAATGACTACATCTTGTCTCTCGATAATTTTATGAACGAGGTGGAAGCATCTTAGAATGTGCTTGAATTTATGATGAGCCCTCAGTTCCTTTGCTTGAGCAAGTACTCCAGTATTATCATAGTAAAATGGTACTAGGTTCTCAATCTCAGGAACAACATTCAATTCAATGATGAACTTCTTCATCTAGACAGCTTTCTTGACGGCTTCACTAGCAGCTATATATTCTATCTCTATGATTGAGTCAGCTATAGTCTGTTGCTTAGAATTTTTTCAACTTAGTGCTCCACTATTTAGAGTAAAAATATATCCTGAAGTGGATTTGCCATCATCAGGGTCTGATTGAAAACTAGAGTCAAAGTATCTTTTTAGTTTAGATCAGATCCTTCATATATCAGAAAAATATCTTTAATCCTTCTCAAGTATTTGAAAATATTTTCGTTACTTTTCAATGATCTTCATCTGGATCAGCCTGAAATCTAGTAACTATATCAAAGACATAAGCAACATCAGGCCTGATATATAGCATAGCATACATAATTGACCGTACTGCTGAAGCATAGGGAATAGAACTCATTCTATTTCTCTCTTTTGGTATTTTAGGAAACATCTTTTTAGAGAGATGTATGACTTGACACATGGATAGGTAATCTCTTTTACTCCCATCCATGCTGAATATTTTTAGCACAAGGTCTGTATACCTGGACTGGGATAAGCCTAACATCCTCTTAGATTTATCCCTATAGATCTTTATACCAAGTATATAGGATGCTTCACCCAAGTCCTTCATGAAAAACTTACTTGATAGCTATGTCTTGATCGATTATAATATGGGATATCATTCTCAATGAAAAGTATGTCATCTACATACAAAATTAAGAAGACAATGGCACTCCCACTAGTTTCTTATATATACAAGGTTCATCCATATTTTTGATGAAGCCAAACTCTTTGACTATAACATCAAAATAGATATTCTAATTCTTCGAAGCCTGTTTAATTCATAATAGATTTTTTAAGCTTGCATACCTGATTTGCTCTCCTATTTGAGATAAATCTTACTGGCTGACATATATAAACCTCTTCTTCAAGATAACCATTAAGGAAGATGGTCTTCACATCTATTTATCAGATTTTATAGTCATGGTATGCTGCTATAGCAAGCATAATCCGAATAGATTTGAGCATGGTAATGGGTGAGGATGTTTCATCATAATCAACACTTTGCTTTTGTCTAAAATTTTTAGCTATCAATCTAGCTTTATAGGTTTTAACTTGGCCATCTGCTCCAATCTTTTCTTATAGACCCATTTATATTTAATAGAGGTAACACCCTCTGGTGCATCAATCAAAGTCCATACTTGGTTAGAATATATTGAGTCTATTTTAAATTTCATAACCTCTAGCTATTTGTCTAAGTTCCCACTCATGATAGCTTCTATATAGGTCAGAGGTTCATCATTCTCAATAATGTGGGCTTCACTATTCTTAATAACGAATTCATACCTCAAAGGTGTATTTTGCACTCTATCCGACCTTCGGAGAGGAGGTATGTGTTGTGGTTGTACCTCATCAATAGGTATTTTGGTTGAAAATATCTTGTGCTTCTATTTGTAGATCTTGAACTTCATCAAGTTTAATTTTCTCCCACTGTCTCTTTTAGGATAAACTCTTTTTCATAAAAGTGGCATGCTTACTGACAAAATCTTTATAAAGTAGGATGGTAAAAGAGATATCTCATACTCTCTTTAGGATAACCTACAAATAAGCATTTATCCGTCATAGCACTTAGCTTATATCTAAAATTTTTTCCTCTCCATAACTCATATGGAGTGCTAGTCATAGATTTCGAAGGTATCTTATTCAGGATATATATAGCAATCTCTAGAGCATATCCCAGAGAAAAATAGGTAAGTCTATAAAGCACATCATGGATCGCACCATATCTAATAAAGTATGATTTTTCCTTTCAGCTATACCATTTAACTATAGTGTATAAGGAGGGATCTATTCTGAGAGAATCTCTTTATCTTTAAGATATCCTAGAAATTCACTGGATAAGTATTCTCCTCTTCGATCAGATCGAAAAATTTTAATATTTTTTCAGTTTATTTTTGACCATACTTTGATACTTTTAAATTTACTAAAGATTTTGGATTTGTGTTTCATAAGATACATATATCAAAACTTAGATAAATCATCAGTGAACATAATAAAATAAGAATATCCTCCTCTGGCTTTAGTTATCATAGGACCACTTACATCTGTATGTACAAATCCTAATAACTCATTTATCCTTTCTCTATGTCTACTAAATGGAGTTTTGGTCATTTTATCCATAAAATAAGATTCACAAGTTCTTAATAATTAATAATCATAAGGATCAAAGAACTCTTCTTTATATAACTTATTAATTCTTGTCTCACTTATATGATCAAGTCGATAATGCCAAAGTAAAGTATTATTTATATATTCTTTCTTTCATTTTTTGCTTTCATCAACATAAAATACATTATCATTAAGAGATAGAATCAAAAGACTATTATCAAAAATGCCATGGCAAAGAATTTATTAGAATAAGAAATTGAGCAACTATTGCTCTTTCCATTTATTTCATATCCTTGTTGCAATAGCAACAGTACAAAATAATATTCCTAATGATCTTAGGCATATAATAATAATTTTTAGCTTTAAGATCTTTTCAGAAGGTAACTTCAAGATATATATCCCCACAGCTTTCACCTGGATGGACTCTCCTTCAGCACTATAGAGCTCGAAGTCATCCTTCTTCAAACTCTAATTTTCTACAGCCCCTGCAATGACTTGCACATATGAGAGCCATAGGCGGTATCCAATATCTAAGAGTTTGAATTAGAAGAACTTAATAACAGAATTGTATGTATCTCATATATACCTTTTGGTGTATTGCTTGCACCAGCCTTTACAGATACAAGGTAAACCTTGCAATTCTTTTTCAGTGTCTTGTCTTGCTGCAGTGAAGCAGGTACCTTATCCGGAGGCTTGCTTCCCTTTCTTCTTCATCTTGCCACCTTTAGGGTTCAATCTTTCTTTGAATCCTTTATGCTTGATTTTTTTAGAGATTTATCCATAAGAAGAACTAGAGCTTTATCCTTTTAATGTGGTCCTTAACTGTTTTAAGCATATTTAACAGCTCAGGCAATGAGGTATTCAGTTTGTTCATGTGATAATTCATGAAAAACTGAGTGAATGATTTAGGAAGAGATTATAGAATCAAATCCTGACTCAATTCTTCATCCATCACAAAATCTAATTGACCCAATCTAGTGATCAAGTCAATGACCTTAAGGACATGATCTTGTATGGATGATCCTTCTATCATTCTAGCACGGAATAACTGCTTAGATATCTTATACCTAGTAGTTCTACTCTGTTCTCTAGATAATTTTTTTAAATTGAGGAGTATGGATTGAGTATCCATGCTCTTATTCTACCTCTGTAATTCGTTGCTCATAAAGGTCAGTATGATACATTTGACAGTCAAACTATCATTTTTTCACATCCTGTATGTGGATACCTCTTCCTCAATGGCATCATCCCCAACCTCTTGTGGTTTAGAAATATCAAGAATATACGAAAGCTTCTCCTGAGTTAGCATAATTTTAAATTTCTCAACCAGTCCACATAATTGAGATCGATCAATTTATTGGAATCTAAAATTTTTCGTAATGATAATGAAGATGCCATTGTAGAATTTTAATCTACATTAAATAAAGAACAATACATAAGCAACCAACTCATGATCACACACATAATTAAATAAAATCTTTTATTAATTATATCTCTCTTTATTTTATCGAACATCATAGCCCTCTTCTATAATGAACGGAACATACTAAATATTTATCTTAATAGGATTGAGATCCTAATTTCTCATAAAGATCTTGTGGTAACACAATAAATCTTTATAAATTCATAGATAGAAAACTCTTTCCAATTACATCTCATATAATTTTTAACTTCATCTTGACCTTTAAAATATTAATAGTCTTATGATAACACAACAAACTATAATATTTTAGTTAAGTAAGATCTTTCATTTCTATACAGTCAAATTTGAATATAACTATCCTTGTGATAACACAACAAAGCAGCCAACCCAAAATTGCTGCAAGCATCTTATATGCATCAGGACTATATTACATCAGTCTCTATAGCAAGTCTTATGGTAACACAAAAAATCTGCTATAGTTCTTGATATAATATTGATCTAGTATGAAGAAAGGCCCTTAGTAGTATTTTCAATATTAGGATTTTATTAATTTCAAGATCGCTTAACCAAATTGATCAGATAAGTAGGTGGGAGGCTTCCCATAGCTTTTTTAGACACCAACAAGTTGGCCAAGTAAGCAAATATACCTAATTAAATAACCACCTTTAGTATTTTCTAGGCACCAACTGATCAATTGATCAAGAATTGATTAATCCACAGTTACTGTCACTACTACTTAATATAGTTTTATGAGGGCTTCACTTGGTCTCATGCATATTCTTATATGAACTTATAGTATTCAAAATAAAATATTTTTTCACAGTTCTTCTTCTTGATTAATACTGGCACTTCTTCCATCATAGCCCTCTATGGCAGGACAGCCTTTACTATGATTCTCAAAGAGTACTAGGCTACTGAGAATTCAATCCTTTATTAGTACATATCACATATGCATCAATTCATATCATCATATGAAAACATAACCATAAACATGATTATAGCATACTTCATAGCATGCATCACTTAAATACAATCAGCATACTAACATATGAATGAACCAAATAAGACCAGCTCTGATACCACTGTAGGTTATGATGGCATAGTAGAAGCATAGATTTAAAATTTAACTAAAAATCTTAACTATCAAACCCTATTCCAGGATCTCCTTGATGATTAACAATCATATATATAAATTTATATAATATTATAGAAGGCATAGAAGAATACCTGTAGTGCTTAATCCAAATTTTGGTAGAACTTCCATCAGGCATCTAAGTGTTCACCCTCTAACGGTGATCCACACAGAACCTTGATCAAGACTCTCGCTCCTTAACTTGGTTTCTCCCATTGAATTCTTTCTCCAAAAATTCTTCGGGTAGCACAACCTCTAGGCCTGTCCTTCCTCTCCTCCTAGCCTTCCTATCTCAACCTTTCTTTCTTCTTGCTTTTCCTAATTCTCTTCCTAGACCCTTATCCTAAAATCGAACTTGTTCTTACTATTTTAGGACTTATCCTAACAAGAGAAGGAAGAGAGCTATTCAGACAACCTAGGAGACTTTTGTAAGAAGAAAGATAAGAATTTTTAGATGGAATGAATCCCGATGCACATCTCTTTTATAGTTGGAGACCGGACACCAACCAGGACCACTCGCACCCCATCTGAGAATTATCTCATGTCCCATCAGATTTCTCATGCCTTTGAGCAGTTTTGGGACAAGTGGCAAACATCGAAAATAGAACCAAGAGCCACTTCACATAGAAGGACTCTTTGGAGAAAATTTTTGGTGTTTTCTGAGGAGTCGCGAGGCTTCTGTTTGGTGGCACCTTTCTCCACCTTTGATCAGTGCTTCATGGCCATCCAAGGGTCCATAATGGAGGCAACATCATCAGATTAGGCATGGAAAATGAGAAGGGAATCAGAGAATTTTAAGAGGTTTTAACCACTTGGACTTTGAGTCCATGTGGCACCAATGATAAGGAGGGGCGGCTAGGGTTCAAGCCTTATCCAATTATCTGATAACAAATCAGTGATTAAATACTAGAAGGACTCTTAAGCACCCTTAGAGATCATAAATCCATGCCCCAAAAAAATTTGCATGAAATAAAAGTGGATAAGTCTTAGGAAGGGGCGTCCTATGGGATGGGACGCCAATCTGACTTCTACACATAAAAAATACACCATGCATTAGAGAGATAATCTCTACATGTAGGAGGTCAGATAAATGCTGCTAACCCTTTGGCTCAACCAGCCAAGGGTTAACCCAAATTAGACCCAAATCTAGTTTAAGTTTAATTAGATTTAATTAGCCCAATTAGGAACCAAATTCGAATCCGATTCAAACACAGGAGCTAGGGTTTGCAACATGTGCTAACATGTCCATCCTACAAATATGATCTAATCTAATTAGATTTTTGATCAATTTCTTTATGTGTGATCCATTGAGTTTCAGATCTAGCCAGTAGTAGATCTAGATGCGAGTTGATCAAATTTGATTAGAATCCAATCTAACCGATTTAGGTCCAATCGAGCTAACCCGATTTCAGCAATTAGAATTCTTTCTAATTAACGATCGAATTAATCTTTTAATTTGATCAAATCTAAAAGATAAGATTTATATCTAGCAATGTATCATGTCTATTCAGAAGATGTAGAATTTTGATAAAAATATCAAAAATATCTTTTAGTGGTGAGTTATCATGCAATTCGATCCTGCAATCACACTGTATCCTGAATATGATTTTGGATATGAAATCATGTCAAATTTAATTTTACATTCATATCTCTCTGAATCTTATGATAATAATTTGATTAATAAATATTAGAATTTTTTTAATTTTCATTCTGCTTTGATCAAATTCTCTATGAATCATCATATAATTAAAGCAAATAGGATGCGATCTCCTCTTATCAGAAGTGATCGATTTCATGTTATCCTACTCACAATCTTCATATATAATCCATCATATCAAAAATATCCCGTACATGACTAAGTCATGATTGAGTATGAATCAAAATATAGATTCATCTATACAGGTTCTATGATAGTCTCAAGTCAAAGGACTACATGCATAATTCTCACTATAAGAAAATATCTTTTGACAGATAAGTAGATCTATAAGATATTTCTTAAGATGTATCAGTTCAATGAACTTATTCTCTAATGAGCATTTACATCCTTATATTAGTGTCTCACACAAGTGGCTTATGAGATTAGCTACTCTCATCATCGAGTATACATAGGATTTATCAGTCTATCTGAAATATTGATCTCCTACTCAATGCTTCTATGACTAAAAATATTCTAAATCAAAATTTTAAAATTTTAGATCTCATAGGTATGATCTCATCATAATCCTTAAACTATTATCCTGATTTATGGGGTTCATCGTAATCATTACAAATATAAGATACAGCATATGATGAAGAATAAATATTTTTATTTATTCACAAAGTATTAGTTACATGAGTCTGGAAGATTACAAGAAAAATTCATCAAAATATAAATTTCAATTAGCTTGTAGGATATATTCCTTTCAAGAAGCTCACTTGCCATGGTCATTCAATCCATATGAATAAATAACTATAATGAGGAAAAGGATTGAATCAAAGTGTATTTTTTCTATTTACTAAAATGAAGTTTGTCTTTTAATAAAAATGATCGAAAAAGCCCACCCTACTTCATTAATATAATTAAATTAGTTATAATTAAGAAAAAATAATATAAATAGAGAAAGTCCAAAAGCTATCCAACTAATAGGAGCAACAACAAAGGCGACAACAACAAAGTTGTCTATGACAATGACGAGAATATTTTTTTGCTCTAACTTTTATAATTCATGGTTTGTGTTCTAATTGTTAGGGGACTCATTACAAGGTAAAATAGAAACCACCATAATTTTGTTTGAAGTTTAAATATGGTTAGAAACAAATTTATTGCACTAACCAAGTTTTTGCAATATACTTTGTATGTATGAGCTAGCTTGGACATGCACGACATAAACCACCCATTGGTTTGTTCAGAATGGTAATTGAAAAAGGCAATATTTTATCCCAATTTATTTAATAGATTCATTTGAATCTACACAAATGTATATTTGATTAGTTCTACAACATCCTCAAATGATGTCATGGAGCAAGCACACTCATCATGGTAATCCTTTCCATTTGAATGAAAGCTGTACGAAAGTAATTCAATTTTAGAATTTTAATGGGTAAAATGATAAATGAAATTGTTTTTTTTTGTTAACTGAATGTAGTTTATATTTTCATAAAAAGATCAAGAAACCTACCCTGCATCATTAAGATAATGAAAACTTCTAACAATCAAGAAAAATAAATATAAGGATATTTATGAAAGAGATGTTTCCAAAGCTTTCTAACTAATTGAAACAACATAGCAGCAAGGAGGGGAGGAGGATGACCACAATGAGGAGGTTATTTTCTCTTTCTAAATTCTCCAATTTTATAATTTTATGTTTGTGATTTAATTGCTAGGGCAATCATATTAAGGGATAGAAATTAAAACATATCGCAATTCTATTTAAGGTTTAAATATTGATGTGAACATATTAATTGCATCAGTCAAATTTTGCAATATGCTTGGTAGGTATATGCTGGCTTAGATGTGTAAGATGTGAACCCATCATTGGTTTGTCCAAATAAATAGTTACCTATACACTAAATGAAAAGGATTATATTATATATCTAAATTATTCAATGCATTCATTTGAATCAATATGAATTTATATTCAACTAGTTTCATAATACGCTACAAGGATGTCATGGAACAAGCACACTCACCATGGTAGTCCAATCAATTTGAATGAAATATATTCAAAAATAATTCAAATTTAAAGTTTAGAGTGAGCAAAATGATAAAATGAACATATAATTTTTTAATAGCTAACATATTGTTTATCTTTTAAAAATATCATGAATGGCCACTCTACATTAATAAGATAATAAAATTAGTAGAAATTAATAAAAAAACTAAAGTCTATATAAGAGAAGACCCAAAAGCTTTTCAACCGATCATAACAATAACAACAACAACAATGATGATGATGACGATAACTATGAGGTTATTCTCTTAGCTTCAACTTTCGTAATTCTAGCTTTTACAATCTTATGAGAATCATATTATGGGGTGGTTATGGAAAAGCATCTTAATTTGTTTGAGGTTTAATTATAGATAGGAAAACATTTATTAGACTAGCCAAATTTTGCAATATAGCCAATTAAATAAACACCTATATATTAAATAAAAAATATTGTATTAGATATCCAATTAAATCAATAGATTAATTTGGATCAACATGAATCTATATTTGACTAGCTTCATAACATGCTACAGAGATGTCATGGAATAAGAACACTCCCCATGCTCATCCAATCCATTTTAGTGAAAACTATTAAAAAATGATTCAATTTAAATTTATAATGATTAAAAGGATAAAATAAAAATGTAGTAATCATATTAAGAGTTAGAAATGCTAACTGGGGTAATCATATTAAGGGTTAGAAATGGAAACCATGATAATTCTATTTGAGGTTTAAATACGGATTAGAACATATTTATCGTGCAAAACAAATTTTACAATATGCTTTACATGTATGTGCTGACTTTGACATGTGCAACATGAACCACCCATCTATTTGTCCAAATAAATAACCACCAATATATTAAAATTAAATTATTATATCATACATCAAAAATTATTTAATAGATTCACTTGAATCCACATGAATATATATTTGATTAGCTTCATAACATGCTTCAAGGATGTCTTGGAACAAGCACACTCATTATGATCGTCCAGTTCATATGAATGAAAACTATTCTAAAATAATTCAATTTTAAAACTTATAATGAGTGAAAAGATAAAATGAAAAGATAGTTTTTTATTTGTTTATGAAGTAGTAATATATCTTTTACTAAGAAAGATCAAGAAGCCTACCCTACATCATTAAGATAATGAAAACTAGTAATAATAAAGAAAAACAAATATAAAGAGCTTCATGTTGGAAAAGACCCACAAGCTATCCAACTAATCAGGACAACAATAACAACAACAACAATGATGATGACAATGATAATAATGAGGCAATTATCTAAGCTCCAACATTTGTAACTCTAAGTTTGCAATTGATAATAATTGGGTTAATCATATAATAGGTTAGAAATGGAAAACTACCTTAATTCCATTTGAGCTTTACATATGGATAGGAACTCATTTATCACACTAGCCAAATATTTTTCAATATGCTTTGTAAGAATGTGCTGGCTTGAACTTGCAAGACATGAACCACCCTTGGTTTTCAAAATAAATAACCTCTAGTACATTAAATGAGAAAGATTATATTATATATCCAAATTATTTAATGCATTCACTTGAATAAATATTAATATCCAAAGTATTTAATATGTTCACTTGAATAAACATTAATGCATATTTGACTAGTTTTATAAATTCTTCAAGGATGTTGTGGATTGAGCACACTCACCATGGTCATCTAATACATTAGAATGAAAACTATTTGAAAATAATTCAATTTAAATTATATTAAGTGATATGACAAAATGAAATTTTTTTTTTGTCAAGTAATTTGTTGTTTATCTTTTAATAAAGAATATTGGAAAAGCCCATCCTACATCATGAAGACAATGAAAACTAGTAATAATTAAAAAAAACAATATAAAGACCTTCATACTAGAGAAGGCCCATAACAATATCTGTAACAATAACCACAACAACAACAACAACAATAACAATAATAATGATGACAATGATGATGTTGAGGTTATCTTCTTTGCTCCAACTTTTGTAATTCTAAGTTAGTGTTCTAATTATTAGGTGATCATATTAAGGGGTAGAAATGGAAAACCACCATAATTCTATTTTAGGTTTAAATATAGATACAAACATATTTATTCCATTTGCTAAATTTTGTGATACTCTATAAGAATTTGCTAGCTTCAATGCACACGAATTGAACCATCTATTGGTTTGTCCAAATAGACAACCACCAATACATTAAATGAAAATGATTATATTATATATCTAAATTATTCAGTAGATTCACAATCAACTTGAATGTATATTTGACTAGTTTCATAACATGTTACAAAGATGTCATGGAACATGCACACTCACTGTAGTTATCCAATCCATTAGAATGAAATATATTCAAAAATAATTTAATTTTAAAATTAATAATTTGTGAAATGATAAATTTAAAATACTTTTTGTTAACTAAAATAATATCTATAGCTTGATAAAAATGATTAAGAATCATTGTGACAATGAACAATGGTAATAATTAAGAAATAACAAATATAAAGGCCTACATATGAGAAAAGATCCAAGAGCTATCCAACTGATCATAACAACAACAACAATAACAATAACAACAAGGATGATGATGAAGATGACGATAATGATGACGATAATCATGACAATAAGAACAACAACAACAATTATTATGATGATGATAATAATGATACTAATACCAACAGCAACCACAATGGTTGATGACAACACCGACAATAATGATAGTAATATTGATGATGATGATGATAAAGAACAAACAAGCTCAAGCTAAGAAAACCACGTGGTGAAAACCCTCTTTAGCTCTATCAAACACTAGAACTTCCTATGACAGACAAATATGGATTAATTCTAAGTTAAGAATTTGATTTATGAACTTTGCTTTGCCAAATAAGATTTGCATGTCATTCTCTAATATGCTATTTTGTAGTGCAATAGGTGTTCGAAGGGATATTCCAAGAACTATTGAGGTGATGGACCTAATATGTAGAATAGACATATTTGGTAATTGGTTGAGAGATAAGTACAGAGAATAGAATGAGAGTAAGCTTTATTAATATGAATTAAACTTCATGATAGTTTGAATTTCATCAAAAAGAGCAAATTGTCCTCTTATTTTTTAAGTGCTTGTAGAGAGGATAATGGGCAAATGGTAACTAGAGGGAATAGGAACTAGTCTATTTCATGGTAAAAGTCTACTCCATACCATTTTGGTGGCATAGACTTATTCTATGGGGGGGACTATTACCCGTCATGGTATAATCTACTATTCTAAGAAGCTCCACAAGAATTTGGGGGATAACCTCCAAAGTCCTTCCACGTGTTCTGCAACCAAACACCCCAAGGTTAAAAACAATGCCTTCCTATCAAAGAATTCATTAATATCTAATAAAATTATTTATAGTATGCACACAATTACATCATGCAATACTTTTTCTCACAAGGAAAAAAACTATTTTGTAGCTTAAACATATCCTTGAATGAATATTCAAATATTCATTTTAACAAAAAACCAAAATGGAGCTATATATGTGTGTGTGGATATGCATAGATGGGCTAGCTATCAGAGATTTTAACTGTAATAGATCGCAGTAGGTGGGGCTAGAAGTTCTTTTTATTTTCTTTTTCTTTCTGTAAGGTTTCTCTCAAAGAAACAAGTGCCTACCATTTACTTGAATCGAGTGCAAATGCGTTCACATTGATTATGTCTTCTTCAAAGTAGTGACTTTTGCAGATGGTGGAAAAGGATTTACCCTAAATTAGTAGGTTGCAAGATATTTTTCACATCTATAAGGAAGATTCAATATGTAAGAACAAAAAATATCATCCAAAAAGTCTAGCCAGAAGATATTCTAGGTTTCTTATCCCTATATAGGTACGCATGACCTCTTCTGTGCACAACCAACATGCGGCTAAACACATGCTAGCACAAACCATTGTATACTTTCCTTGTTTAAGCCCCAATATATATCCTCACCAAGCTAAGGCTTCAAATTCAATAAAATCAAACTATAAATGTAATGATCATCTTATGGTTAGTGTATCAAATTAAATCCAATCACAAATACCATTATTGGCTCATCTAAGGAGAAAATCATCCAATCTGATCGGATCACCCGGGTGTATCTAAAAAAATTTTATTCTATTAATTTATAATCTTTATAAATTACTTAAATCATAGTAGAATAAGGATCAAATATTGAGGATTTTTTGAATCCAAAGCCTCACGAAACCTGAACATACAGGCCCTCTACTTCGCACACATGTCAGGCTCCATAGGGAAGAGGGATGAAGCTCCGTGCATCAATCCTTAGAAGGAAAGCAAGGGGAGAGAAGAGATCTGATTTTCTCTCCTTGGGGATACTTGGTAAGAAGTCTTCACGCCCAGAAGAGAGCACCCAAAGAAACTCCCACACTAAGGAAGAAGGGATGCCTCCCTTCTTTGTGTCACACACAACAACCTCAATATCACTAGTGGTTTCTCTCCTTTTGTTGCACAAATAAAAGCTTAATCATCAGTGATTAGTTGGTTCCCTTTTAAATAGGTGATGCCCCATCAAGACCCAAAGGAATTAGGTCTCTTAATTTGATTCAGATTGGATCTTATCCAATCACCTAAGAAACCCAAAAGAGAAAGGATTAGCGCCAACAATTGAGCGCTCCTTTTCTTCACGTGTGAACAAGAATATGGGACAGAAAAACCAACACCCCATCTGCTCTTGGTTGGCCACCCTATGAGAGATAGTCCTAAGATTTTGGGATTCTTTGGTTCTATACCAATAGGCTCAAATTTGATTCCATTTGAATCCAATTCGAACTTGATTTGAACCAAACTTGAAGAGTCCATCAATCCTAATCTAATTAGGATCTGATCCAAGTCTAATTAATTTTAATCTAATTAGATCTTAATTAAATCAGATTTAATCTAAAATTAATTAGGATATAAATTCAATCTCTCATAAATCTCTTAGATCATTGATCAGATCATTATCATCCTTGAAATTAAATCTGAATCTCATGTCTAGTGCTAGCTAGACATGGTCAATTGTTTAATCCTATATAATCTCTAACTTAATTCTTAATTAAGCTAATCTATTTGTTCAATCAAGTCACATACTTCCAAATTGAACATATAGACTTAGGTCAATTCTTTCCTACTTTGGCTAACTTTGTGTGTGACTTCATAGGTTCGAATACTAAGCCAGTAGCACAGAAAACTATTTTCTGTACTAATCAAAGTTATTATCTAGTAATGGTTCTCGATGTCTAGATAGATTGAATATTTGTAAGGCAACACTCAAGAATCTAGAAATATGGTTACCGTATAATTCATTTCTTTGACCCTAAATGCTCAAGATGATCTAGATTTTAACTGTGAACCCAGATTAGTCATCCACATTGTATTTCAATCTTTTTCAAAGCTTATAATCTATCACATAGATTGCTCCAATCGAGGTCATACTCAATTAAAATATAGTGATGCATCAACTCTTGAAATACGGAGGGTCAATCTCATCTTGATCTATACATTGACTACTACAAGTACTTGACTGTGTCTAAAATCTTTTCATCACTGAATTAAAATTCAGATAGTCTGACATCAAAGCACAGTGAGTTGCTTGTAAGTCACCATAGTGATCTCAGGTCGGAGAAAATTTATGACCATATTCTTTGCGAGCAGCCCTTAACAGTAGAGCACTCTATAGGTGAGTCACTTGTTCAGTGATGATGTACTTCTATATCTCATCTGTATGTCATACCAATATCTCCATACTCCTTGGTCAAGAGGATAATCAATCTATATGGCACACAACGATCTACTCTTGATAAACATCATCATTCCTTAATGACGTATCATTTGGTCATGAATATGTTTAAGAACTATTCGATAAATTTCCTTATTGATTGCTATATAGTTCTAAGGACTTCATCACAACATTAGAATTCAATCAAAAAGATGTACACTTGGTGATGAAAATATCAAATAATTTTATTAATTCATAATTCATATACAAATTATAAAGAGCATAATTATCCAAACGATTGACTTTAGGACACATTTTCTAACAACTCTCACTTGGACTAAGTCAATCGGTACATTATCTAATATCCATCTTCTGTTTAAGTTCGTCGAACTCTTTGATTCCGAAGGCTTTAGCAAATGGGTCAGTCAAGTTCTCCTTTTCATTGATCTTCTAAAGATTGACGTCACCTCGATCCATGTCTCACGGACAAGGTGATAGCGATGCAGAGTATGTTTGTCTCTCTGGTAGGACTACTATTCATTAGCCTTAGCTATGGCTCCAGTGCTATCACAACATAAGGACTGGACTATCAATAAAAGGTGCCACTCCAAGCTCGCTGATGATCTTCTACAAGCAGACAATTTTTTTGGCAGCATCAGATGCCGCAGGTACTCCTCTCACATACTGAATTGGCTACGATATGCTGCTTGAAACTTTTTCAATAGATTGCTCTTTCATTTAGGATAAACACATAATCTAATATACTTTTGTCATCATCATAATCTGATAAAACTGAAATCAATATATCCCACAAGTTTCAAATCAGTGTCTCTATAGATTAGCCATTAGTGCTTAGTATTTCTTAAATACTTAAGAATGATTCTTACAACCTTCCAATGGTTCTCATCCAGATTAGACTAATATCTATTCACTATCTCTAGTAAGTATACCACATCCAATCTTGTACATATCTTGATGTACATGATAGATTCTACTGTCGAAGCATATGGGACTCTACTCATATGCTCTCTCTTGAGGAGTTGTCAAAGAATCCTTCTTAAAGAGAGTAATTTCATGGTCTATCGAAAGATAATATTTTTAGAATTTTTATACTGAATCATTTTAGCATGGTATCTATGTACGTGGGTTGGAACAATCCAACTAGTTTCTTAGATCTATCCTTATAGATCTTCATCCCTAGGATGTAGGATACTTTTTTCGAATCCTTCATAGAGAGTTGTGATGGTAGCCGTAGCTTTATACTTTATAAAGCAAGAATGTTATTTTTATTAATAGTATGTCATCCACATATAGTACAAGAAAGATGATTACAGAACCATTAGCCCATTTATATACATAGGATTCTTCTCCATGTTTAACGAAGCCATACGTTCTGATATTTTCAAAATGCATGTTCCAACTTTGAGAGTATTGCCACAGGAGAAAGTATCTCATCATAGTCAATACTATAACGCTGACAATACCCCTTGGCAACTAATGGGCTTTATAGGTCTCCACCTCTCCGTCTGCGTCTCTTTTTCTATTTGAAAATCTATTTACACCCTATAGATCTTATCCCTTTAGATGGATCAACTAATATCCATACATCATTGATCTCCATAAACTTCATCATGAATTTCATGACATCAAGCCACTTGTCAGAGTCGGATCTTTGCATGGCATCCATGTAGGCGATCAGATCCTTATCATTCTCATCTAATTTAATAGGATCACCGTCTCAGATCAAAAAATCATAGTATCTATCTAGTTGATGCAGCACTCTACCAGATCTCTTTAAAGGTGCTTCTACAATGGACTTTGGGTTTGATCTAATCAAATTTGGTTCTATATTTTTACTTGTTTGTGTCAGTTTTTTTATCTATCGAACTTCCTTAAGTTCAATCTTAGTGGCATCAGTTCCTTCCATAAATTTTTTTTTCTAAAAGAATATCCTATTTCTAACGAACATCTTTTGTTCTTCAGCATGGTAGAAGTAGTATGCCCTAGACTCCTTAAGTATCCTATAATTAGGCACTTTGTGGATCAGAATCCAAGCTTATCGATATGTAAATATTTTACATAAATCGAACAACCTCAAATTCCAAGATAAGCAGGTATCGATCTACGCCCAATCCATATCTCATGTGGAGTTTTTGTGATCGATTTGCTCATTGTTCAAAATATAACACATAGTCTCAAGAGCATAATCTTAAAAAGAGATCGGTAGACTCGCAAATCTTATCATGGATCGAATCATATCTAATAGAGTTTGATTCCTCCTTCTAGGAGGTGCTGTTATGAGAAAATCTCATTCTCTTCTAGATATGTTAAAAACTCATTGAAAAGATATTCATCTCCTCGGTCAGATCAAAAAGTTCTAATACTCTTTCCAATTTATTTCTCTACTTCATTTCAAAATTGTTTGAATATTTCAAATGATTTGGATTTATGCTTCATAAGTTAGACATACTCGTATCTCAATAGGTCGTTAGTAAATGTAATGAAGTAGTAATACCATCCTCTGACATCTATGTTCATAGGTCTACATACATCACTATATACTAGATCTAGAACATCACTGGCTCATTTGTCCTTTTCAGTAAAGGATGACTTGATCATCTTTCCAAGAAGACAGGACTCACAGATCAGTAATGATTCATAATCATCAATATCGAAGATTTTCTCTTTAATTAACTTGTTTATCCTATTCTCATTTATATAATCGAGCCTACAATGCCAAAGATAGGGATTTGTGATATTATTATTTTAGAATATTTGTTCGATGTGTACATTACACTAATAGACTGTGATAAAATATAAATATTATTTTTAATTATCCATGCATAATTGTGACACCATTCATAATAATATCAAAGAAATTTTCTTTATTAAAAGTTTATAACCATCCTTGACTAAAAGGCCTATAGAAATAACATTCATAAAGAAAGATGGACAATAATGACAATCATCTAAAATAATGACATTTGAATTGAGAACAAGCTAAATTTTTTCTATAGCTAAAACTAAATAGCTTTCCATCTCCAACATTCAGAAA
>KE505118.1:0-11542 GCA_000441515.1 Elaeis oleifera
TAATATTTTAAATATGATAAAGAATAAAATAAATAATTATTTTTAATTTTTTTTAAGAAGAAGAGAATTGATTTTTTATGAAAATAATTAATTATTAAAATTAAAATAGTATAATATATTTGAAATAAATATACTTTATAATATGAATAAGTTTTGAATAAGTATAATAAACCATAACTTTATATTATAAGTTAATATTATCATAGTGGCTAAATACTAGATAACTATCTAATAGGCCTTATGTTCGATTTTCTATATAGGTAATTAATTAAAATTATAAGTTGAATCAAATACAAGAATATTATAGTAAATATGACTTTAAAAGAATAATATTTATTATAAAATATTTATTATTAATTTATAAAATTATATGATTATAAATATAGATTATTTTAAAAATATTTGATTTTGATTGTATCTATAGTGATGGTTCTAATCATGTTAGGATAGACTTGCTTATACCAACACTCACAAAAATCATGGCAACAGATGGCAATAGCCTTTAGCGACGTTATCTGTTATTGCAGTTTATCAATGGTATAAATTTACTAATAATTTTTTATATTTTTTGCAATGATTGTGACTGTTATTATAGATCTTTTTTGCTATAGTGATACATGACATCTTGAACAATATATATGGCTTCCTAATACCTTATATAACTTCATGTGAATATATATAATATCTTGAATAATATATATAACTTTCTGTAAATATACATGATATTCTGAATAATATATATAACTTTTAATACTTTATATGACTTTTATAAATATATATAATATTTGAATAATATATATATTTTTATGAATATATATGATATCTTGAATAATATATATAATTTTTGATGCATGCCTTATATGACTTTCTATTGGTTATTAAAATAGAAAGTCATAAAAGACATCAGAAAGTCATATATATTGTTTAGGATGTGATATATATTCATAAAAAAATTTATATAAGATATTAAAAAGTTATATATATTATTCAAAATATTATATATATTCATAGGAAGTTATAAATATTATTCATGATGTCATATATATTCATAAAATTTATATAAGATATTAGAAAGCTATATATATCATTCAAGATGTCATATATATTCATAGAAAGTCATATATATATTATTCAGAATGTCATATATATTTATAGGAAGTCATATAAGGCATTAAAAGTCATATATATCATTTAAGATGTCATATATATTCATAAAAGTCATATATCTTGTTCAGAATATCATATATATTCGTGAAAAGTTATACAATGTATCAGAAAGTCATATATATTGTTCAGGATATCATAAAGATATAAAAATTATATATATCATTCAAGATATCACATATATTTATAAAAAATCATACAAGATATCAAGAATAATAATACTGTTCTTTCTTTGTTCTATGGAGCGAAAGATATTTTTATCATTAAAATTAGAGAAAGAAAAAAAGCTGAGCAGTATTAAATATATATCCCATCTAAGTACACTACGTGCCCCAATATTATTGAGCGGTGTGCTCCTATTGCACCGCATCTGGTGCACAAAAAATTACTTGAAACCTCATATTTATGAAGGAGGAGGTGACCCTATTTCTCACTTTGTATTAGGCCCAGGTAACATATTCCTGCAAACTGATTAAAATTATTAAAAATCAAATAAAATGCTTGTTAGATAATTGCATTTTGCAAAATATATCGTTATCTTTGTTGTTCTAATCAAACTACTTAAGTCATCCATCAATGAAATAATATGGCCTTGAATCGATGGTCTGTATCCCTGCTTTTTCAGTAATCTTATGTACTCTATTAATATGTATATATTGCTTAATTTATTTTTAGTAAATTAAATTATTAAATCATTTTAGTATAAATATAATATTTCGTGAGAATCATAAAATAAAATATCTAACAACAGCGAAGGAAAATCAGACATATGAAATCCATAAAGTAAATCCCATTTGAGCAGCAGCATATGAAAATCAGACATATCCACAGGCTGCTCTTTCGGTAATCATGCATGCTCTCTTCATTTATAAATGTATATTTTTTAATTATTTCCTTAGTAAACCGAATTTTAAAGCAAATGTCAAGAATGACAAATAAAGTGGATCTTCATATATAGATTGAGACCTGATCACTCCAGAAGGCCGCTAGCTACCAAAATAGAAAAGCTTCAACCCATCAAAATACCATGATGAGCTATCAATACGGAAAAGCTACACCTCTACGATCTAAAAGAAAGGGAACGGATCCTCATATATAGATTGAGACCTGATCACTCCAAAGGCCGTTAGCTACCAAAAAGAAAAGCTTCAACCCATCAAATACCATGATGAGCCATCAATACGGAAAAGCTACACCTCTACGATCTAAAAGAAAAAGCTCCAACCCATCAAAATACCATGATGAGCCATTAATACGGAAAGGCTACACCTCTGCGATCTAAAACTGATCCTAACATAAGCATAGACATCACTATTCATGAAAGCCATGAATTTTGAAATGAATGATCGTGTATGTTGCAATGTTATCTCCAACCTGTGTTTGTTTTGAAGCATAGAAATCAGTTGAAATTTTATGCATGGGCTCAAAGCACAAAAATTATCAACGATGAGATGGCTTTAATGTTCTCTGGGCATAAGTAATTAGCTGCGCCCTATGTCAAACCATATTGTAAGCTACTCAAGCAACTATTCAAAAGCGTGTAAATATTCAGTATATTTAAATCATGATGTACTATGTGAAGCACCATTCAAACCTAGGTTACATGCATGAAAGATGCAAATCAAGTTAAATACACAAAAGATTTGCAGAAATTTTTTTTCACTGAAATATTTTATAAAAATTAATTTTAAAACGGTAAACTCATGAGAAAATAATTTTAGTTTGTTTGGTTGATTATGAAAAATAGTATATTTCAGAATACTTAATATTTGGTTGAACATCTAATATTCTTTAAAAATTATATAAAATATCTATGATATCTTTAATAAAAAAAAACTTTATCCAATTCTACTCATGACTTTAAAGATATTTTTTGACAGAAAAAGATCCCAATCCTGAGCTTACGAGAAAACCAAAATCTATTATCCATATGGATTTTTTCCCATAAAACATGAAAATTTTATTCCGATAAAATATCATTTCCAATCATTCTTCTTGAAAGCTTCAACCGAACAGGAATATTATTTTATTTTCTATTGATCATATTTTTTCCTTCTTTTTCCGGGAACCAAACCGGTCGAAAGTTAACAACCTTAAGCACATAACTTACGATCCCAAACCTCCCACGTTCCAATAACAAAAGCAACCGTCAATCTTGCTACAGTACATAGGCTATCGCAGATATCTTGAATATATAATTCCTTAGCTAATAACAAACCACAGAGACGTCATAATATTCTTTTGATGGTAAGGGATCGGCAAGAGCCACCCAGCTTTTATTATATAACAAAGAGATTACGTACATATTATTGGTAAATTTCAGCAAACCTGAGATACAACAGAGGACAGAGATACATGGGAGAGAGACATCAGATACATCAATTATAGGAAGAAAAGGAAAACCACACAGAGACGTGATGATAAGAGAAAGCAACGAGAACTTAGAAAGAAGTAGGAGGCCTAAGAGCATTGAAGCCAGATGGCACAGAAAATAGGAGGCCTAAGCGCATTGGAAGCCAGATGGCACCTTCTTGCCACAGTAGTTAAGAAGAAGGCTCAGGTCGACTGGAATGTTGAGGTTTATGCCGAGGATGTTAGCCTTGATGGCGGTGCAGAGGCACACGGCGGCCTCGAGGTCGACGAGGCCTGATAACAAAGAGCAGCATGGCTCCTTTGGAGGTGTGCCGATCGTGACGTTGAGGAGGCCACTGAGGACATCGGCGCACACACCGAGCTTAAGGGCGTCGATTGGGCACTTGCCTGAGCTTGGGCTTGGAGTTGGGGTTGGTTTCGTAGGTGTCGGCGGACAGTAGCCGCAGGCACTAGCAAAGGTGAAGAAGAGGAAGTTAAAGATGAGGAAGAGAGCAAAAGCTGAGGTCTTGGAGGCCATGGGTGGTGGAGGTGAAACAAGAAACCAAAGTGGATCTGGTGCTTGTTTGATAGGTGTTTGTGATGGGTTGTGTTGTTGGAGGGTGCATGTATTTATAGAGCCAGAAAGATGGAGCGTACGTATTTTTTACTAGTTTAAGGTTGATTAATTTAAATAAGTAATAGTTTAGAATTCTAACTGCAGTTACTCGCTTAAACTCATGGGCATGCGGTGGCATTCGTCCTGCATACTGGCAAGAGGAGTTCTTTTTGTTTTTTGTCTTTTTTCGAGGAAGTAAGATGATGCCAATTGCCGAGTCCGCGAAGTGTTTTACAACTCATTGGTTTGTGAGTATCTTGTGGAAGGCGTGGATCCTCTGCGGTACTCGCGGTGCACCGCATGGGTAGACCATAGAGTTAAAACTGGTTCTTTGAAGAGGTGCAGACGGCGGCAAAACTTAACACGAACCGGGTGCCACAACTGAAACCAACCAAGTCGATGGAAACCAATCTAGCCATTTGATATATATAGCCTTTTGATGTGATATAACAAAATTTGAGTCGATGGAAACCAACCTTGCCAAGTTATGGACTGGGGTTTTGGAATTGGCATGTGGATCGGATGTCGTGTTCAGATTAGTGGATCTAAACAGTAAAAATGCCAAAAAAAAAATTAAGAGAGAAGAGAAAATTGTTTGAGGTGCCAGCTCAGTGTATATAGAAAATTAGGTTAACAATTCCTACAAGTTACATCAATCTTTTGCATACACGAAATGGCACCCCATGACCTTCAACTTAAAAAAAAAAAAATGGAGGAGGCGCCGGGAGAGACTTTAATGTCTCTATTTCTTGGACTAGTTCACGAAGCTAGGGGTAACTCCTAAACTTCCAAATGCAAATACCAGCTACTTAAATTTTAAAAAATGGGAATTATGCTTTATTCGATTTGGATGGGTTTTCTTCATTTTGAACATTTTGTTTCTTTTAATGCCGACTTGCAATTTGTTGCATGGAGTATCTTATTTCTTAAATAGATTTTGTATTGTTTATTTATTTTAAGTTTTTAACTTAGCTTAGTGGACTTGAACCAGCTCAAAATTTAGAGGGTTTGGACATGGATTGTATTTTCTCAACGTGATCAAGATCCAAATAATGAAACTTTTTTTTCACATAAACTAAAATCTAGATGACATGGGCCCACCTTTAAGGAATAAATATGTGGATACATATGAACGAGATGAAAAAAAAGCACCTCTTGTGCTTCAACGACTTTTTAGCCTGTTTACTGCTGTGACAAGTCTCAAGATTAGAGTTAAAAGTGGATCAAATAATATCCATCTAAATCTATTTTCATATCCAAATCTCTTTAAATATGGATAAAAATCTAATGTCCAACTAATATCCATATCCATATCCACATCCGTCAAAGAAAATGTATATGAATATGGATAAATAATTATCCAATATTTATCCAAATATCCAATGTTATTTGTAACCCTATTTAATTTTATATAGCACTCATTAATGTTTAAAAATATATATAATCATGTTAACATATTATTAATTTGATTTATTATCCACTTATATCCATATTTATATCCATACTTTCAGTATTCGATTTATATCTGTGTTTGATGTAAATTTTTACATCTGATTAATATGTATATCTATATTTAGATTCATCAAATAAATAAATACGGATATGCCTATACTGGTGCTTTCAATCTGTATCCGATCTAGTTTCAGCCCTATAAGAGATTGATGGAGAATGATTGCTTTTCTTCTATCCTATGAGGGTAAATATATCTATAGAAAGACTAATAGTGCAGCTGATTGGATGGCAATATATGTAGTTAATTATATAGGAACTACTTTAAACTATTTCATCGGACATTCTTCTAGCTTTTTGGATATATATTTTATTTACTAATTCACACGAATATATTTTTACTGAATTAGTTAATAAATCCAGATTTACGAAAAGAAGAGGTATCTCTTACAAGAAATGAGGAATTCTAAGTGTTAAAGTCACCAACTGGCTCTAGTGATGAAAGTCTTGCATCCAAAATGAATGACCATCTGACCAAGGCATTTGTTATCTAGAAAAAGCTAAGCAGTCGGCAGATTGGTTCCAGTTTGATAGGACGAACCTCACCAATGACCTCACACCTAAATTAGGATGACCTCCAATGTATCACACCTTCCCCCTTGTCAAAGTACTATAATAGTAACTCTAGTGTTGCATGGTGTATCTTTGAGAATGTCATATCCTTCTAGTTCAATCACTTGGTCGGTGTGAAATGCATCAAGTTAGATAACAATATGAAAGAATATTAGAATGTAGCACAACGGTTAGTACTTTGTAGTCTTTCATTCTATCCTCCTTTGAGTAGGTCAAGCATTTCAGGCTAGGGAGACACAGCAGCGTGATCATGACATGGATGCATGGAAGAGATCCATGAAAAGTTTAAGTGAAGATGGTGAACATTGTCACCAACTGCCTTGAATATTTATACTTGGATTTTGTGTAAACTATAACATCTATTCTATATGTCTAAAATGAAGGCTCAATTTATACGTACAGAGTCCTTCATTTGTCACGTAAATACCATATTAAGGGAGGGATCCTAGCATGTTGATTATCTAGCAAAGGACCCAACAAGTTTCAAGGGGTTTTGGTCATAAGTGAGCAATCCAATAAGTTACATGAAACACCTGTTAGCGAGGCCTGACTAAGTTTTATAGCAAGTTAGATAAGGGACCAAGAATAGGATAGTACTTTTACATGGGATGAGCATATTTTTCTAGCGTACTCGATATGGATGAAATCATAACATATATACCAACTAAACCACGTCTTTGTCATGCCCACCTTGACCTTGTACAATAGAATATGTAGTGGGGAACTTAATAACCATAATGCCCTTTATATATTTGACTCTGAAAGGGAATTCTTGTGGACAGACGAGCATATGCACCACCTAATTAATTACTTTGGTGCTTGAAAGCGAGTGTGTGTCACGGGAGTCCGCACTGCAAACCTCATATCAATGGATGCTGGTCAAGGAGCAATATATATTCAACCTGATTGTGGTGTCATCTGTTGTCTTAATCCGTTATCACTATTCTTGTTTTCACACACTGCGTTACATTCTTTATACTTTAGTTAAAGTCCGGTTAAGGCGATAGTTAGACCTCCAAGACACGCTCTATCGATGTTTTGGTTGTTGCTTTCAAAATGATTTAGAAGCATATCTTGGTCTCCTTGCCTTGATCATTTGACTTATTCCTGGTGGCTATAGCAATGCTTTCTCTTGGGGAGGAAATGGCCATCAACAAGCCATTCTTTCAAAATTCCTTGATATTTTTTGAGAGATGCCCATGGAATAAGCAATTCAAGTTAATTATGAGGAGGAGAACAAAATCAAGGAGTGAATTTAGTTAGGATTTGTTTTTTGAAGAAAAAGTTAGTACATATAATATCAATATAATAAGTATATTTCTTTTGATATGAAGTATTTTGGCAATATAGCCAGTAGTTTTTAGCTTAGCTGGTTGGCATTTCTCTCAATTGACTAGTTCACTTAAATCATGGTGGTGGTACTCCCACCATTTTTGTTTCAAAAGAAAGGAAAGATATTTTGGAGAAACCTTTGATTGGGTCCAAGATGTTGGAATTGGAAGGCTTTCGATCAATATTGATGATGTCTTCTTCATTTAAAAAAACTTGTTCCGAACCTTTGCTTAATTAATAAAAAAAGGAGAGAGAAGATTTTGAGAAGTTAAGCATAAAATTAAGCTCTAGTTTTAACCTTTTTTTTTTGTTATCTTGGTATTGACTCAACTCAGCTATGATGTTTTTCACATCTCTTTGCAATCTTTGCTAGCTAATTATCTTGATCATTTTTATCTTCTTATGATAGAAATAGACAACAAAACATTTTTATTGTGCCTAGTCAAGATATCTGGATAGAACAAAGTCAGCCATATAATCCCAATACTCAAGCAAGGTGTAAAACCCGATCCCTTGGATCACATGATTCCTTTGACCATGTGATCTCTTTGACTATGAGATGCTGTGGATCTTATGAGAGTGAGATCCAGCTGGATCTCATTTGCATAAATATGAAAATATCACAAATGAAAAAGAAAATAAACAGAATCGATGTGCATGTAATTCTCAAAAAAAAAAGAGTATGTGAATACAAAAAAAAAAAAACCTTTCTGTCACTTACCTTTGCTAATAAGCGGATCCTTCTCTCCTAATTTGGGAAGGCAAGCGCTAAAAATTATGATCATGCTAGCCCTTTCTTTTTCCTCCCTTCCTAATTCATGGCTTTATCATTCTTTATTTGCCATCTTCCTCTTGAATTGTCACCACCATCACCCCAAGAAATTTTCGCCACCTCTCTTAATCTTGTCAACAATATCTCAACCCATGATCATCACCATCTTCTTTTGCACTGGAACTAAGGATCTAATGAAGTCAGTTACCTCTTCTGTTTCTAGGTAAGCTGATCATTTTCTTTGTTTATTTTGTGATAACATCTAGACTATTTTTGATGCTGGATCATATATGATTCTATTCTTTCAGACTTTCTTCCCTTCCACTGGACCAACTTGCTATCGACACCCTCACCGGCCTCCCTAGGCGGGTGACCTATGACTTCTCTCACATCTAGTGAAGACCATGATCTCTTTCTTTTAGTTGTACTCATATCCAAACTCCTATTTTCATATATCTCTTTTCTAGCTCAACCATCCATCATAATTTCTGTTGCCACCTTCGCAGTTGATGATCGGACTCCACTGATGGTGATAGATGGTGTAAGCTTTTGTCTATTCTATAGTAGAGCCTCGAATCTTAGAGCTAAGGCATTGAGATCACACACCCTTCTTATTCTTGCTACTTCTTATCTCTTTTCTCTCCTGATGCTAACCCTATCATTAACACTCATGATATCACTATCAATTGATCTTGATCTGGATCGAATGAAGCAAGTCATGTCTCCACTTGGATCAGGTCATTCCATTGATCTTGTTGGCTTCTACTCAAATTAGATATTTATAGGTGCCAAGTACTACTATCTAGCTAGTTCTTTTCATACTAACTTTTGTCTCTAATTTGTCTATTAACTTTGTGGGTGAGCAATCATTCGAGCAGAAGACGGTCTAGCATGGGCATACTAGGATCTCTAACATTGATAAATTATAAATACTCATCATTTAATTGATCTAAAATTAAGGAGAGATAGATACTTAGGCTTTAGGGTCAATTCCATATTAAACATCATAAATTATGATAATTATTAATATCGAGCTTTATTGGAAAATTTTATGTTTTACCTACTTGGTGAGACATCCTGACTTGGTGGTTGGGTTAGGTAAAAATACCCTTGCATGTTCTCGTATTAACTAAAAGTATGTGCTCACACACACACACACACACACACACACATATATATATATAAGTATGTTTTGTTACTTTTGAATTGGCATGTATCATGATATGGTTATATTTGATGTCATTATTGTTAATTAAATTAAATCTGACATATAATAAAGATTGATTAAGAGGGTAGCGGACTAGCCACCTTGGTCATGGACAACTAGCCACGGGCAAGAACGTGGTACATATAGCTAGCCACGGATGGGAATATGGCCTGTAAATAATTCACTGAGTAAAAGAATGTGATATATGAATATCCAGCAACGAGCAGGAACATGGCATGTGTAGCCAGTCATGGACAGAAATGTGACCTGATTCACCTATCACATGTGTGAGTACGGCGTGGCTAGTCCAACACCAAAAAGATGATTGACATCTTGGGATTGTCATTGAACCCCTCTTGAAATGATTGATAAGCATATTTTTTGCATACTTGGCTTTATATATATGCATGTCATGATGTTATATTTGAGAATTTTCAATAGCTATGTTTAGTATTTCATTTTTATTATTAGAATTTATATATGCTTGCATGGGGTTTCTTACTGGGCTTATTAGCTCATAATATTTTCATATTATTTTTTCAAAACCACAAGATGCATAGTAATTGCTAAGTTGGTTTGTTAGCGAAGGATAGAGATGAATAAAGCCTTCTAATACCATCGAATAATAAATATGAATTGTACTTGAATCTTGATCAGATTGTTTTAAAATGTTGAAGCTTAATTGGTTTGTTTGGTTTGCTACATGGCAATGTGAACATGATTTTTATCCTACAGGCCTTTCACATTCTCTAGGAATTTCTATGGAATGTGTAACCGTGTCATGCATCAGCCTAACTGGAGGGTTAGCGTGTGACACAGGGACCTAGAATCAATGTCACCCATAAGACAAATATTGTCATGTCACTAACATTAACCGGAAATGTTACACCACTTGATCCATTTTAAGAGTTTGAATTCTCTGTGGTGCATGTCATGCAGCACAGAGGTTGCACAGCCCTCATAGCCACCACCACGTCCTCCGATCATGAAGATGAACAACTTATTATTAGCTAGGACCAGGTCCACCATGGACCAATACAAACCAAAGAACATGTATAATAGCAATCCCTCTTTCCTTCTCTTTCTTCTTTCTATATGTAATAGCAACACATGCTAAGATGAATTTAATCCCTTTTCCTCTTTTCTCTTCTTTTTACATGTAATAGCAACACTCACTAGGATGAATTTATTGGTGGTCCATGGTGGACCTAGTCCAACGAATAATTTCTCATGTTCGTCAAACATGTCATATTCTACTGGGTGATAAATATGACACGTTGTAATGGGATGTCTAACAGCCATCAACCTCTGTACGTGATTAGATGACTTCCATTTCCTATGCCAATGTGGTGCATTCTATATGGTTAAAACTGATGTTACCTTTCGATTGCAACCTATCCTTGTGTATTTCACCACTTCCTAAGTGCCAAATAAGACCAAGAACTAAGCGAAGGATGCAGCAGGGACTGGTCGCAACACTCGTATTATTTAGTAGACTTCCGTCGGTTATTATTCTTGTTGGCAGGGATGCGTACCATCTAGGTTTCGGCTGACAATATCCAAATATTTTGTATAGGATTCGCCCAATGATCCTATGTAGACTATGAAAATATTGGCCCATGGTCCATTTGTATCCTAAGTTGTAAAGATGAGTGAACCAGATCTGAGTAAATTGAGCTAGAATTTCAAGTATGTCCGATATATTAATAGTAGCCTGATGCAGCCTCTTTTAATTCCTAGAAGGAATCTATTATTCCAAAGGCGTGGGTTATTCGTCCTTATCCTAAGGTTAGAAGGGACACATCCATGAGTTAATTTCCTGTAATACTCTTGGAAGTGAGGGCATATCTTTCATACAGCTACTTCCAAAATTCTAGAATCCTCATAATATCTAACTATTTGGTAAAGTGTGATTTGTCATTTCTGAAGGTTCATTAATTGGATGAATCTATATGTCTTTGAACATAATCTCTAATTAATTTACTACATTATTTGATGATAGCTCTCTCTCTCTCTC
>KE505118.1:36142-48447 GCA_000441515.1 Elaeis oleifera
ATACTTGATTTAATTTAAAGCTAATTGGATTTATAATCTAAGTAGAACTTAGATTCAAATTCTAATTAAATTAAGTTTGATAATATTTCGAATTGGATTCGAATCAGATTTGAATTGGATTCGAATTGAATCATAGATCAAGTCCTAACTGATTTAAATCAGATTTAATTTAATTAGACTTGACTTAATTTGAGATTAATTAAATTTTATAATCTAAGTAGGACTTAGATTCAAAGTCTAATTAAATTAGGTTTGACAAGATTTCTAATTGAATTCGAATCGGATTCGAATTAGATTCAAATTAAATCATAGATCAAGTTTTAATTGATTTAAATTAAATTAAATTAAATAGGCTTGACTTAATTTGAGGCTAATTGAATTTTATAATTCAAGTAAAATTTGGATTCAAAGTCTAATTGAATTAGATTTGATAAGATTTGAATTAGATTCGAATCAGATTCGAATTAGATTCGAATCGGATTCGCATTGCATTCGAATTAAATCTAAATTAAAAATTATTTTTTTAATTAATTTAAATCAGATTAAATTTAAATAGATTTGACTTAATTTGAGGATGACTAGGTTTTACAATTCAATTAAGATTTGGATTCAAGTTAATTGAATTAGATTTGACAAGATATCGAATTAGATTCAAATTGAGTTCGAATTGGATTCGAATTGAATCTAATTAAAATTATTTTTTTAATTGATCTAAATTAGATTAAATTTAATTAAGCTTGACTTAATTTGAAGGTAATTGAATTTTACAATCTAAGTAGGACTTAGATTCAAAGTCTAATTAAATTAGATTTGATAGGATTTTGAATCAGATTCGAATCAAATTCGAATTGGCTTCGAATTGAACTCAAAGTATTTTTTGGATTATTAGCAATGAAAAGTATCATCGTCACTAATTCTATTGCTAATAATATAAATTATTTTTCAAATTATTAAGATTTTTAAAAAAATTATTAGCAATAATAAAATTTTCATTGCTAATAACCTCAATTCACCATCATTAATAATTATTTATATTTAAATATTATAAAAAATTAAAATTTAAATATTGTTAGCGATGACTTTTGCTGTCGCTAATATTTAAATTACCGTCGCTAATAGTATTAGTGATGGTAAGATTTTTGATCGATTTTATAGTGGCTAAAAGATATTATTAGTGATAGAATTTTTTCTGTCACTAATACCATTGCTAATATTCAATATTATTGTAGTGCATTAGCAAAAATTGATTTAGAGTCGAGGTTTAAGTTATTAAGTATATATTGTGACAACTTTATACATAGAGGTTGGAATATAATGAGTATAAAGAGGTGATCGATGTCTTTGACTTCAGTTGATGGACTTTGACCTAGGATGAGAGTATGAGGTGTTGACTATGGAATTTAGTATATTAAATGAGTTGGTTATGTAGATCATGTGTAGACCTGATCATGGGTTGGGCTTGAATCCAAAAATATCAAATTTTACATAGGCCCAGCCGAAGTCCAATTAAAGATGAATAAAGTTTAGGCCCAAGGCCCGACCCATGATCAGCTCTAGTCATATGTACTCATGCAATTATCATTTAAGTGATTTAAAATCCCTAGTTGATATGTGCTCGGATCTTGATGGCCTTCTAAGTTTATCGTCAAATATTTGGTCACAAAATTTGGATTTATCAGAAGAAAGTTGTTTAGGATATGGCCTATAGAAGAATTTTATGGTATGAGTGATGAATATTCTTCGAACATTGAACATCATGTATGGAACTCGCATGTGATGTAAAATATATTTGGTTCTATTGATAGATTTGATTTTTTATGAGCACATGGATACACATCTTGGTAGAATCTGTAGTTATTTAAATTATCATATTTGGATTTGATTACTTAATTTTTTCGTATATTTGTTGGAGATTTTTATTTGTGCTCAATTTCAAGTTAAAAATTTACTTTTCTGAGTAGATCTAGGGTATTTTCTTATTATTGTTAAATTTAAAAAAAAAATATTTTGAGAAACTTATATAAGTTTAAAATGGAAGTGGAAGGATTATAGATAGGTTTGTCAATATGTGCTAAGGATCATAGTAAAGAAAGCTTTATAAAAAATAATCAAATTTATTCTACTTATTGAGATGTGGACTTGAGGCCTTCTAATTTGTTAGAGATTTGAGTTAATCATTTTACTAAGAAAAATTGGTTTGAAATCATCTCATTGATTGTCAGGTAAATCCAGAGTTAACTCACCTCAAATTAATTCTAGATGTATTGAATTCTAGATGAGTGATGAAGCTTATATAATGGTTTCAAATATAAAAAATAGATCAAGGTTTAATTTTGATGTGGCAAGCTCGAGGTGTATTAAAGACAAAAAATTTAAATTTGCTCGAGTTTTATTTAAGAAAAATTAGAAGATTAGATTTTTCTTAGATTCTAACGTAAAATAATTTTTTTCATCAGAATTTATTTGATAAACCTACAAAATTTGATAAATATAGATCAAAGTATATAGCAAAAGTATACTGGTTTATATTATTTTCAATCAAGTCAAAATATTAACTTTACCTCAAAAGATATTCTGATAAAGGACCTGAGTTTTGTTTCCAGTAAATGAGACTATTTAGGAGCTTCAGAATAATATAAGAATTTTATCCTTAAGGTTTAGTTTTGTAGTGTAATAATTTTGAGGATGAAATTATTTTAAGGAAGGATAATGTAAGGACCCAAATTTTTAAAATTCCTGCATGACTCATGAAGTAGGAAAAAAGAAATTGGAAAAGAAATACTCTCAATGGGAATTGGCCTCCTCTCCTCGAGTTTGATAAGGATCAGGAGGTCTAGGGTTCATTAAAGCTCTAAATTTTGGCTATAAATAGGCCGACCCTCTTCCTTTTAGCTCAACGACCCAATCCCTGATCCATCATTGATAAAATCTATGGGATTTTTTGGATTTTTATCGAATATTTTCGAGAGCCACCACTGTTATTATTGGGAAAAAGGACCAAAAACTTCACCAGAGACAAGATATAGCCATTAAACTCTCTCTTTCTTCTTTTTTTTGGGTTATGCAGACGTTGCCACTATGGGTAGTGGCTAGATTCCATGAGCAAGACTTTCCCACTCTTGTCTTTTATCCTTCTGTCAAGCAGGCCGCTATTGCCAGACATGGCCATGCTCAAACTATTGCGGACTAGAGCCACCATCATTGACGCCAAGGGGTTGCCGTCGATTTGCTCGTTGCTGTGGGTGTGGTTGGCTCTATTCTTTTTTTTCCCCTCTATTTTCATGAAAAAAAAAAAGAATGAGAGAAAGAGGAGAAGAAAATATTGAAGAAAAAAAATAAAAAAAAAGAAAGTTTTTCCTCTCTCTACCTTCTCTCCCCATTTTCTCTCTCTAATTTCTATCTATTATTTTCTCTTTCTTCATAGATTTCTCTCTTTAGAAATCTTATGGACTAGTAGAGTATCTAAGTACTTAGGCAACCTAGATCAATTGGTGACCATGAGAGGGGTTCTAGATCAGTAGTAATATGACCTTCTTCCATATTTTTCATTGTCCATGATCACCTATAAGTTTATGTAAATCTTGAGAATATAGAGATACAATTTTCTGCTAAAGAAGATGATGAGTGAAACATCTTATTTTCAAGTTCGTAGATTGAAAAATTCATCGATTTCTGCATTTGAGTCAATTATCAATAGAAGTAAGGATTCTTGGACATGAGCCCCGGTATATATATTATTTTGTACTGTATGATTTAATTTTTATGGCTAATATTTGTATTATGACTGCTAGTATGATTATTTGTATTAATTTTTATATCATATGTTTGTATCAAACATCAAAGGTTTTTCAGATGGTTTGGATTATGATACCGACTATTGATAATATTGAATGGAACATAATATGATACAATATTTTTCTAGCATAATTGAGATTTAATTAATTGATAATCAAGAAAAAATATTTGGACTAGCTATGTCAAACTACGAATAGCCTCATCATGGGCAAGAATATTATGACACTGAGAATAGCCTTCTATAGGCAGAAATATAGCATTGAGAATAGCCCCATCATAAGCAGAAATGTAATACTAAGGATAGCTCACCATAGACAGAAACATAGTACTGAAAATAGCCCCACCACAGACAGAAATGTGATACTGAGAATAGCTCTATCATGGATAAGAATGTGGTACTTGAGTTTACTAGTTACGGACTGGAGCATGACCACGATTAGTCCAAAAAAGATAACTATTAATTGAATTAGATCATGTTAATGAGATATAGATGATAATATATGAAATCATAATTAAGTAAAAGAGTTTACTTAATGACATATGTGTGGTATATCAATTTTGAAAAGATAGATATTCAATGCTATATGATGTATATTTTTGTATATATCGATATTGAGTTATACTGGATACTTAACATGAAATTTCATGATTTTATATTCTCTCTTTGATATTGTTTATCTGTTATTTTCAAATTATACTCCTATATTGGGGTGAGTGTGTGGAAAATCTTACTGGGTTGCAAAACTCACACCTCCTATTTTTTTTTAGAATTATAAATTATTGTACTTGGCTAAGGTTGAGATCTTGATTTGAAAGAATTGACTAGATAGAGCATCATCAATAATAGTTAGATGACCGAGTTTCATAAATTATATAAAATTTGATATTTGTTAATATGAAATATTTATTATGAATTAAGATCAATAGTGTTCATAGAATCTTGATGTTGCAATGAATTTTAAGACCTTATATGATCTCTAGATTATCACTTTATGATTCATCTGGCCATATTGCATAGCCGACCTGAATGCTGGGTTGGATGCGTGATACAAAAGTTAACAACCTTAAGCACATGCATTATGATCCCAAACCTCCTATATTCCTATTAAAAAACCACCATCAATCTTGCTATAATACACAGGCTACTGCAGATATCTGGAATAATTACTTACCTAGCAACAAATCATAGAGACGTGACAATATTTTTTTGATGGTAAGGGAGGCAAGAGCCACCCAGCTTTTATCATATAACAAAGAGATTATGTAGACATTATCGGTAAGTTTCAGCAGACTTGCGATACAACAGAGGAGAGGGAAACATCAATTATAGGAAAAAAGGACAGCCACACAAAGACATGATAATAAGAGAAGGCAATGAGAACTTAGAGAATAAGAGGCCTAAGCACAGTTGAAGCCAGATGGCACCTTCTTGCCACAATAGTTAAGAAGGCTAAGATCGACTGGAATGTTGAGGTTTATGCCAAGGATGTTAGCCTTGATGGCGGTGCAGAGACACACGGTAGCCTCGAGGTCGGCGAGGCCTGATAACAAAGAGCAGCATGGCTCCTTTGGAGGCATGCCGAGCAGTGTAAAGGAACCAAATCATGTCAACCATGCAAATCATGCCAACCATGCAGATTACGTCAATAAAGGAACCAAATCATGCCAACCATGCAGATTGTGCCAACCATGCAGAGGATTCCGAAGATCAGCAACGGAATAAACCAAATAGGAAGGCTTGTTCAATACTTATTTTCTCGTTGATTTTCTATCATTGGCTGATAGTCATCCGCTTTCCTTGTAATGTTTTCCTCTCCAAAAGGAGACAAACTTCTCAATCAATAACAAGATGAAAGTTACAGCAAAACTTCCTCTTCATATTTATTTTCGTTAATCTTTAGAAAGTCCGGCTGTGTTTCAAACCTGTTACATGGCTTCTGAATTATCCTCCACTGTGAATCCCAACACCACACCAACAAAATCCAAACACCTCATTCACCGAACCTGTTCTTACCCTGCAAACCTTTCATCAATGCTCTACCCTTGTCTCAATTAAACTCACCAACAGCAACTTTATTCTTTGGCAATCACAGATCATTCCACTTGTGCGCAGCCTTGGTCTATATCATCACTTATGTTCTGACATTCAACCTTCTGTGGAAGTAGGCTCTTCCTCATCTCCGGCGGATGCTCAGCTTGACCTGTGGATCACAACAATGGACTTCTCATCGCATGGCTGCTCTCACACATGCAAGAAGAAGTGCTAAGCATGGCTTTTGGTAAGCACTGCTCATCAACTGTGGAAAAATCTCCATGAATACTTTCTTCCAACAATAGTAGAGAAAGAAGCAAATTTGAAGAATTTGCTTATGACTATCACAAAGGGCTCTCAAACAATTGAAGAATACTATCGTCGGTTCAAAGAAATCTGTGATAACCTTGTTGCCATTAACAAGCCCTTGTCAGACCTTGACATGGTGTTCCATTTTTCAAGAGGACTCGGCCCGAAATATCGGGACTTTCATATTGCTATGCTCACAAAACCTCCATATCCAACCTTTTCACAATTTTATCTTGCCTTACCGAGTCATGATCAAACTGTTCGTGCTCAACAGGATGAAGAACCCAATTTTATTGATAGAGCATAGGTTTTCTTCAGCCAGAGAGGTCGAGGACGACGAGGGAACTGCGGCTCCTTCACATCTCGCGGTCGTGGGTTTCAGCAGCAAGCAGTAGGTCTTCCCTCACCTTCAAATAATTTTCAGCAAGCAGGACGTCCTTTCGGTAATCGATCACGGTCCGACATCTCTTCATCATCTTCACAAGCAATACCCTCATCAGTGAAAACTTTCTCCAATGGCATTACCTGTCAAATTTGCGGACGTGCCAATCATGCTGCACTCAACTGCTGGTATCGCTATGATTATTCCTATCAGTCCGACGATGTTCCTGCTGCCTTGGCATCCCAAGCAACTACAATCAATGATGATTCCACATTTTATGTTGATTCTGGCGCTACTACACACATGACAAATGATTCAGGTAATCTTATTACCACTCAACCTTATAAGGGCAGTGATCTCATTTATGTTGGTAATGGAGAAGGCTTGCCTATCACTCACGTTGGGAATGCTCGTGTCAATACTGGTGATAGTAAACTGCTACTTAATGACGTGCTTGTTGTTTCTGATCTGACAAAAAAATCTTCTCTCTATTGGCAAACTAACAACTGATCATCCTTGCTCCACTGAATTTCTTCGTCTGGCTTTCTTATCAAGGATCCGAACAACAAGATATTGGCAAAGGGAACTAAGCGAGGCAAGCTGTATGCTTTAGAAGGTGATGTTCATCAGGCTTTCAGTTCCATTCAGCAACGAGCTACTACCTCCACTATCTGGCATGATCGGTTGGGACATGTCAATTTTAAAACTTTGTCTCTCATGAAGAATAAAAAGCTCTCGGACATCAGCCACTGGGTTACAACTCCGTCTATTTGTACTAGCTGTCAAATGAAAAAAGTTGTAAACTCTCGTTCCTTTATCTAATACTATTTCCAACTTTCCACTTGATAAGATTCACAGTGATTTATGGGGTCCAGCTCCTGTTACTTCAGTTCAAGGTTTTCGTTATTATGCTCTCTTTGTTGATGATTTTTCGCACTTTATCTGGGTTTATCCACTAAAAAGAAATCTGAATTTTTTGATTGCTTTCTCAAGTTTCGGAAGTTTGTCGAAAATCAATTTGACAGACGTCTTAAGATTTTTCAATGTGATGACGGAGGAGAATATAATTCCACTACTTTCTTATCTCACTTATCCCATAGTGGTATTCAGTTACAAGTATCGCGTCCTGGCACACCAGAGCAAAATGGTGTCTCAGAACATAAGCACAGGCACTTGGTCGAAACAGCACTCACAATGATATTTCATGCAAATTTGCCTCTCTCTTTGTGCGTTGAAATTTTTGTCTTAGCAGCTTATCTGATCAATCGGCTGCCGACTCCTCATCTCAATAATCAAAGTCCGTATCAGCGTCTTTATGGCCGTGCTCCTGCTTATGAAGGCTTGCGTGTTATTGGGTGTCGATGTCATCCATCTTTGCGCCACTCTCTCCCTCACAAGTTTGCTAAGAAAGGTATCCTTGCATTTTTATTGGAAACAGTCCTCGACATAAAGGATATCGATGTCTTGATCCAGAAACAAAGCGAGTGTTCACCTCCCGGCATGTAGTATTTGATGAGCAATATCTTCCTTTTGAACATGGCCACTCTTCCAATCGCTCTGCCATAAATCTTGATATGGTTGAGTTTCGTGATCTAGATGAGTGGCTTCCTTCTACTGCGGGATCATCCTCTACCATGCCCGAGTCTATGTCTCCACCTACGTCCTCCTCTTGTACTGATTCTCCAATTTCTGAGGACAATTCAGTTCCTGTTCCTGCCCTTGTGGCTGATGAACTTCCTGAGGAAAATCCTGCTGTTTCCATCAGTCCCTTGGTGTCTTCTGATGATCCTTCTCCTGCATCTCCGATCATAGAACCCTTGGTTCCGTTGCCAGGAACTCCCCCTAGCTCCGCCAACTCTGCCTCCATTTCTGACTCTGCTTCAGACGCGGCTGCTTCATCTTCCGATGGTCATTACAATTCTGATGGGCTTCCTGGTTTGCTGACCGTGGAAATTCCACTAGCTCCACTGTCTCTCAATTCTCATCCCATGGTCACGCGTCATAAGGCTCAGCCAAATCCAGCTTTGAAGTCGCCGGACTCTTTTACGCTTTTGCTGTGGAACAGGAGCCCCGAACTTGGAAGACTGCGATGAAGAATGACCAGTGGGTTGCTGCTATGAAGGAAGAATCAGCGGCTCTCGAAGCAAATCAGACATGGACTCTAGTTCCTCGACCTTCGTCTACTAATGTTATAGGTTCTAAACGGGTTTTTGGCTAAAATATAAAGAAGATAGGTCTATTGATCGGTATAAAGTGCGGCTAGTTACTCAAGGTTTCTCTCAGGTATCTGGTGTTGATTACGAAGAAATGTTCAGTCTAGTAATTAAACACACCACCATAAGGCTGACGGTGGCTCTCTCCCTCTATCAAGATCGGAATATTCACCAATTAGATGTTAAGAATATCTTTCTCCACGGCCATCTAAAGGAACTATCTACGTGGAACAACTCCCAAGTTTTGTGGACTCTAGTTTTCCTTCGTTTGTCTGCAAGCTACAGCGGTCTCTTTATAGACTCGAACAAGTACCTCGAATTCACCTGGTTTGATCATCTCTCTCAATTTCTCTTGGATATTGGATTTTACTATAGTCGAGCTGATCCATCTCTCTTTATCTATCACTCTCATGGTACTGTGATTCTCCTTCTGATTTATATTGATGATATTCTTGTAACAGAAAATGAGGACAGCTTTATCTAGGACTTACTACAACATTTGGACCACGAATTTTCTCTTAAGGATCTTGGATTTCTTCATTATTTTCTTGGCATTGAGGTCACTTACTTCTCAGGAGGACTTTTCTTATCCCAAAGAAAGTACATTTCAGATTTGCCGTAGAAAATTGGGACGAATGCTTGTTCTTCTACCTCTACTCCCATTATTGTTAAAGATTCTAATCGCTGCTCCGATCATGAGGCTGTTGATGCCTTCACTTTTCGTAGTCTGATCGGGACCTTGCAGTACCTTACCTTCACATGGCCAGACATCGTCTATGCGGTCAACAAGTTTTGCCAACATCTTTATGCCAACATCTTTATGCCCCCATCTATACTCATTTTCGTGCTACTAAGCGCATCCTACGCTATCTCCAAACTACTCCCGATTATGGTGTTCGCTTTTTCTCTTGTTCACCACTCTCTCTTTATGGGTTCTCCGACTCCGATTGGGTGGGTTTCCGTAGAAGCACGCAAAAACACTACTGGTTATTGCATCTTTTTTGGTGCTAATTGTATCTCTTGGAGTTCGAAAAAACAAGCTACAGTTGCTCGCTCTAGTTCAAAGGCTGAATGTTGTGCAATGGCTGTCACTACAGCTGAAATTACTTGGGTTTCTTATCTCTTACGTGATATCGGTATTCCTCTACTCGCCCCACCTCAGCTCTTCTGTGATAACATCAGTGCTCTTCACTTGACTATTAATCCAATTTTTCATGCTCGTACAAAACATATCGGGTTAGATTATCATTTTGTTAGAAAAAGGTGGCTGCTGGTCATCTTGTAACACGCTATATTCCATCCTTTTCTCAGTTGGCTGATCTCTTTGCAAAGCCCTTATCCAAGGAAGTCTTTCAGCATCTACGAACCAAGCTTGGGCTTCACTCTTGTTCTGCGATCAGCTTGAGAGGGGGTGTAAAGGGACCAAATCATGTCAACCATGTAGATTACGTCAATAAAGGAATCAAATCATGCCAATCATGCAAATCATGCCAACCATGCAAATTGCACCAGAGGATTCCGAAGATCAACAATGGAATAAACCAAATAGAAAGGCTTGGTCAATATTTATTTTCTCCTTGATTTTCTATCATTAGCTAATAGTCAAACGCTTTCCTTGTAATGTTTTCCTCTACAAAAGGAGACAAACTTCTCAATAAATAACAAGATGAAAGTTATAGCAAAACTTCCTCTTCATATTTATTTCTTCATGAAGGATGTTGAGGAGGCCACTGAGGACATCGGCGCACACACCGAGCTGAAGGGCGTCGATTGGGCAGCTTGGGCTTGGAGCTGGGGTTGGTTTCAGAGGTGTCGGCAGGTAGAAGCCGCAGGCACCAGCAAAGGTGAAGAAAGGAAGTTAAAGATGAGGAAGAGAGCAAAAGCCAAGGTCTTGGAGGCCATGGATGGTGTAGGTGAACCAAAAACCCAAGTGGATCCAATTCCTGTTTGGTCGGTGTTTGTGATGGGCCTTGTTTTGGAGGGCGCATGTATTTATAGTGTGAGAAGGTTGAGGTGTATTTTCTTTCAAACTAGTTTACGGTTTATTAATTAGAAATAACTAATAGTTTAGAATTCTAACTATAGTTACTTGCTTATACTCATATGCATGCGGTGGCATTAATTTGTCCTGCATCCATGCTGGCAAGCGGATGTTTTATTTTTCTTTCCTTTTCAATCTAGGAAGTAAGATCACGCGAAGTTAAGGAAGTGTTTTATAACTTATTGGATTGAGTATCTTGTGGAATAAGTAGACCGTACAGCGGTTCCTTGGGTGACACAACCGAAACCCACTTGCAAAATTAATAATGGCTTAGATTTATTCTTTTAATATATATATGACATAACAAAATTTGAGTCGATGGAAACCAACCGAATCAATTAGTTATGAACTGGGATTATGGAATTGGCACGTGGATTGGATGGCGTGATCGATGAGATTAGTGGATCTAAACAGTAAAAGGGGAAAAAAAATGAAAGACGTTTCGAGGTGCCACCTGAGTGTGTATTGAAATTAAGATAACAATTCTTATAAATTACATCAATCTCTTCAATATGACATGAATATTTTTTTGCGTACACAAAATGATGCCCCACTCCTTAACTTTCTCAAGATCAACTTCAACAGCAGCATGAAGAATAGAGAATAACATGATGGAACTGATTTTGTTATTCATGATGTGAGATCACTCCATATTGTTGTCGTAGGTTCCTCACCCTTTGACATTTTCGTGCCTCAAATTGATTCAGGATGGCTTAGAAAGGTCGGGTCTATGTTATTTTATATATCTTGCATGCCGATAGAGTGATTTTGGAGGGAGACTCTAAAGTGATGATTTTATGATTATCTTCGGGATCCAAATTTTAGGAGAGCCATTATCATTTGCATGCTGTTGGCTGATGCTCAAAAATTTATTCCGATATATTCTGGCCATCCAATCAAACATATATTTTGTTAGAGAAATAGTGCAGCTAACCAAATGGCATATGCGTCCTATGTGGCTCTGCATATCAATACTATTGTTTGGACTTGTACAAATTTGGTTCCTCATCCATTTCATGGCCTGATCTTGTCGGATGCTTATGGGTGTATTTACACTAGGACTTTTTAAAGTAGCTGAGTCCAACAAAAAAAAAGAAAAGAGGAAGTGGGGAGAGAGAGAGGATAACTTTAATGTCCCCATTCTCTTCGATTAGCCTAGGAAGCTAGGGATAACTCCTGAACTTCCAAAAGCAAGATACCAGCTATCCTTAATTTTAGCAAGATGAGAATTATACTTTAGTTGATGTGGACAAGTTTTCTTCACTTAGAGCATGTTCTTTCTTTTACGCCTTAGTTGGGAATTTGGAGAAAAAAAAATATTAGTAAGAAGAGAAAAGACAAAAAAATAAAAAGAAAGTATATTTCTTTCCTCTAGGTTGAGAATTTAAAGAAAAATAATAATTTTTTTTATGATTGGAAGCAAAGAAGAAAGAAAAAGAAAGAAAATGTTAGAACCTTCTTTTACTATTATACTCTGAAAAGATACCGAATAACCCAAGAAAGAAACTAAAAAAAGATCTTATCTTTTTTTTT
>KE505118.1:89103-127805 GCA_000441515.1 Elaeis oleifera
AAAAACAAAAATTGGTTTACCAAGTACCATTCTCTTACATGATTTGTGTAAACCTTGGCCATATAAATCGAATCTGATTGATATAATTTTATCCTACCATCTCAGCTCAGCTTCTCGGCATCCCTCTCTATATGCATAAGAATTCTGCAATCTATCATGCATAATCACCAATGCATGATCCACAGCCACCATGGGCCGCTATGCTTCATTGCCTCATCCAGAATCGAATTTAATTAGTATGACTTCATCGAACTAAACTTTACCGTGTTGGCATCCCTCACCACTTGGAAGAGACCTAGGAACAGATACATGGCGGTGGCCGTCCGTTCTATCATACGAACCCATGTATGTATGACCCTTGGCAGCTTTCCTTATTGCCGTTGGATGAAGCTTGATGCAATACTAGAGGGGCACATATTATGCATCTATCCCAAAGTGGGAACTCATCCAAAACCGAATTTGACAAATGTCAACCAAAAAAAAAGAAAAAAGAAAAAAAAAACCATTAATTATGGATGCCCACCATACTAATTGGCTATACCTCCTGAGACCAGACTAACCCTCTCCTCCCCTCTATAAAACCCTGTCCCCTCTCCGCACACGCCCAAAGAAGAGAAGCCTTCCCCTCCCCGGACCTTTTCCCACCTCCCCTCACCCTATAACAAACAAATCCAATTAGCCCTTGATTGGAGATAAATAAAACCCAGAGATGGTCGGCCTCCCTGAAACCGGTGAACCGGGCAACATCCTTTCTGATGCCTGGGATTACAGGGGCCGCCCGCCGTCCGATCCAAATCCGGCGGCTGGACCAGCGCCGCCATGATCTTAGGTACATGTACTCCCTCTCTGTATCCCCACATCCTAATCCCAACCTCCACATGGAAAGAAATCTAAGGTTCTTTCAACCATATATTCAGTGGTGGAGTTGAATGAGAGGCTGACGACCCTGGGAATAGCCGTGAACCTGGTCACCTACTTGACCGGCACCATGCACCTCGGCAACGCCGCCGCCGCCAACACCGTCACCAACTTCATGGGCACCTCCTTCATGCTCTGCCTCCTCGGCGGCTTCGTCGCCGACACCTTCATCGGCCGCTACCTCACCATCGCCATCTTCGCCGCCGTCCAAGCCTCCGTAAGTCACCCCCACAACCCCTTCCCCCCCCCCCCCCCATTCCTCACCACATCAATTAACATTGGATTGCTGAATGCTGAAGGGTGTGACCATCCTCACAATCTCAACCGCCGTGCCGGGCTGCGACCGCCGGCGTGCCCCAATATGGCATCCGGCAACTGCCTGAAAGCTTCTCCGGCGCAGCTCGGGGTGCTGTACCTGGCGCTGTACCTGACGGCGCTGGGGACCGGCGGGCTTAAATCGAGCGTGTCGGGGTTCGGTTCGGACCAGTTCGACGAGAAGAACAAAGAGGAGAAGCACCAAATGATGAAGTTCTTCAACTGGTTCTTCTTCTTCATCAGCCTCGGGTCGCTGCTGGCGGTGACGGTGCTGGTGTACATTCAGGACAACATCGGCCGGCGGTGGGGTACGGGCTCTGCGCGGCGGCGATCGTGGCCGGGCTGGTGGTGTTTCTATCGGGGACGAGAAGGTATCGGTTCAAGAAGCTGGTGGGGAGTCCCCTGACGCAGATAGCGGCGGTGGTGGTGGCGGCGTGGAGGAAGAGGGGGCTCGAATTGCCATCGGATCCTTCGATGCTGTACGATATAGATGGTAGCTCCGGCCAAGGGGAGGAGAAGGCCTCCAAAAAGAGCACTGGGGAGAAGCAGAGGCTTCCACACACCAAACAGTTCCGGTAATTCCCTCTCTTATTTCATCGCTCTCCCTAACGGCTAGTTACTAAAAAAGAGGAATTGAGATGACAAATGGGTACTTGACACGTAGCTAATTATTGTGTGAACAAACGGAACATTGAGAAAAATTATTACATGCAGGACAACTGGGTGCAGAGCCAAGCAATGTCTTGCCAAAGTTTTCTTGTGCCAATTATTACCTTTTTCACGGCTGAAAGTTAATTGACACAAGGAAAAGACATGATATGAATCTGCATTTAGATGTCTTGGATGTACTAGTAGTTTCCATAGCCTTATCTTCTCAAGGGAGTCATATATTGAGGTTCCATGTTTGTCCTTAAGAGCGTTATTTATATATATATCCTTAAACTTAAAGAAAAGCGATTAAAATACATGGACTGCTGTGATGTGTCAAAGTAACTGAGGACTTGTAATATTATCTGCAAGCAATGATTTGGAATCTTTTATGACACCTCAATGATTTGAAATCTTTTATGACACCTCCTATTTGGCTGCACTTGAGACTGTGGAAGGAGAGGATGTAACAGTGTTAAAGCCGGTCGAATACGCATGTTCACTGGCTACAAGCTGATATGCTTTGCCTGATGGCTAGCTCGGGACCCAACCCATGTGGCATTGGGTTGTGTGGCTCGCCCACCTCATCTTTTGGTCCCTCTTGTGGTATTAAAAGACCTATGAGATTTTTCATGGGACTGGCCAAAGATGATGGTGACAAAAGTGTTGCACCCACTTTAGGCGAAGTCCAAGGAGGAAAATCTTCCACCACATACTGCCAATATCTAGCATGTGAAATAGATGCACTTCAAGAATCCAATCTAGGATTCTAAGCCTATCCACAGTGCATACATCCTAAATCTTGTTGGAAACTGACCACTAATAGTAAAGGAATGGATGGTAATAGTAAAGCCATGTATCGTAAAAGGAAGCCTGGCTCGGAGAGTTATCAAGAATCCATGGAATGTGTTGCTGCAAACATCCAAGCTTGGAATTTGATGAGGTCGAACGAGCTCCGAGCTAAAGAGGTTGATTGATGAGAGCGACCGGCTATATTGAGCTAAAGAGGTTGATTGATGAAAATGATCGGCTATATTGAGCTAAAGAAGTTGATTGATGAGAGCAATCGGCAACGATTGTGCTTATCTGTCCGATCTAAAATAAGATGATGTTTCTTGAAACTCATTCGAAAGAGCTAAAATATTTTTAAAAATAATAAATAAGATAACTGTTATTTTTGCATGAAGCAACGATGCCAATGTCTAACAAAAGCTAGAATGTTAAATTTTTCATTAAATTATTATTAGTTGTATAACAATTGCTATTACTTCTTACGATGGCACAAATAACTTAAAGAATTGGCATCTGAAATTTTCGAAATGAAGAATCTTTTATGTGCGAAGCAGACCAAACGTTAATAACATGATGGAGATGGAAACATACCAACTTTTATAAAAGAGGGATATAAAAAATGAAGTCTTTTTCAGAAAAAGACACAGAACGAAGCGTCCTTCCTCTAACTTGCCCGTTGTGACTAAATCACCGCCATAAGATTCCAAAGTTGGCCTTCTTACTTATTCCCCCCCATGCATGGGACAAATAGATGCACCAAGAGGAGATTAAATGTGCCTGTAAGACTTCTTTATGAGCTGTCTCTGCCCAACGGTGGATACTGTGAAACCAGACATTGGAATAGAAAGCTAAATAATATTGTAATTTTCCCAAGATATTATTCCGGTCACTTGAATGACGTGAAGACAACATAGAATAAAGGTAGGGCAGAGGGGATCCCCAGGGATCACGGGCTATCCCGTTACAACCCCCCGGGCCCCTGTCTCACTCTCCCCACCTATCTCTATTTAATTCTCAAACGTAACTAAATTATTTTCTTGGATAATTTTTTTTTATGTATAGCCTATAATTAAACATAAAAAGTGGCCAATCATCAAATCTGCAAGCTAGCTTTAAAAGGTAGCATCCATTTTTTTTCTAAGATTTTGTTGTTTATGTAATTCCTGCTTCTCCGTGGTTTCCCGATTTTCTCTCGCTGTCTTAGTTACTAAGCAAAATAGAAAATATTTGTTAGTTAAATTCTAAATCATTTCAGCAAAATCCATTATACGATTCCAAAATCATATGTTTGATGCTTGATGACATGTTTTCTTTAAGATTGTCATATCTCCTCTTTCTCAATTCTATTTTTACGTTATTATTCAAGTCCTTTATCATCTTGCAGCTGTGTGCATCTGTAGGGCAATACTAATGCATATTATATCGTAAAGTTTTTACATATTTTGCTAAGTCACTAATTTTTTAATATTTGCTTAACATTTGTATGCCTTGAATGATTATATGGCATTTATATATATTGATTTTATCTAATAATATGTGTTAAAGTCGAACACATATTGTGGATTCCTCCCTAACACTGATTTTAGACTGGATTACTAAAATGGTATCAGAGAAAGCCATCCTTGGTTATCCATCACAACTTGTTTCCTCTCCTTTCTTTCCGTATGCGACTCTTCTTTAAGAATAGATTCTCCAAATGCAAAGAGATATTGGAAGGTGGGATAGTCCCGCATCAAATGAGAAATTATTGATTAGAATTATTTTACTACATGTATCTTAAATTATATAATAAAAATTATTATATTATTATTATTGAAAAAAATTCACTGTTGTCCTTGCTTAGTTAAAACTTTGAGGAATAAAAGGTCCACTTTAATCATTAGCTGACAACTTCTGCTGATTTAAATAAAAAAATTCATATTTTTCGATGATATGATAATTTTTATTAGATAGTCCAAGATGCATGTATCCATAGAATAATTCTAATCAATAATTCCTTCACATCAAATAAGCAAGAAACTTTACATGATCTTGATCACATATGGGCCTATCCTCTTATTATCTTAAACTTTAGGAGTCTAGTACTTAGTTAACATCGTATCAGATTCAAAGGTCATGGTTGATATCCCTATTCATACTAATCTTACTCATTTGTTATCCTTTCTTCCCTTGACTCATTTTCAGATGACTTGTTTTAACTTATCTCAAGCCATTCTTGACTCAGTTCATGCCTTTAGTGCATGGCCTGCTCCAAGTCATATATGACACAGTTCAGATCCCCTTTCAGACCAATTTTACTCATTTATTTCTTAAGTCTTTCTTTCTTGACTTGTTTCCAGTTGAGTTGTTTCCTGTTCTTATCTTGAAGATTTCCTGACTCATTTTGACCCACCCTTCCCACACAACTTCAGCCTTTGAGATAGATTGTTAACATTTATAACCCATTTTGAAACCTATAATTTTTTGGTGTCTTATCTTTTCTTTACTTATTTTCAATTGAAGGGATGTTTGATTCGCAACCAGAATCAGAATAAAAATGAGAATCGGAATGGCTTAAAATCGGAATTAGAATGGTCAAATTCTCTGAAGCATTTGGTTCGTGACCGAAATCGGAATCGAAATTGAAATGAAAAATTGAATCTATAAAAGAGAGTAGGGATTGAGTTCTATATAAATTGAGCCATTCTCATTCCACTCGAAAATCGGAATCAGAATGAGACTCCTCCCAACCAAACGGTTGGAATGAGAGTCATCCATTCCGATTCTGATTCCAGACCCCCACTCCCCCCAACCAAACACCCCCTAAGTATCTTGAGTTACTCTTAACTCATTCATACATTCTTGACTCATTTGCACCACACTTTTTCATACATTATTGGCCCTTGCCTCGTAGCTTCAACTTTTGGACTAAGATTGCTAACATTTGCAACCCTTTTAAAACCTCTAATCCTATGTTTGGTTCTCACGAAAGAAAAGAATCAGAATGGGAATAAGTCAAACTCATTCTTATCTTGAGTCATTCTTGAATTGTTCATGCCATTGCGCGCATGGTCCAATCCAGCTATGTGAGGGGACTGCAAAGGTCTGATATATATTCTTATCCCTTCCCTAACAACTTCAGCTTCGGACTAGCTTGTTAACATCTATAACCCTTTTTGAAACCTATAACGCTACCGATTGGTTCGCAGGAAAGAAAATACCAGAATAGGAATTGGAATGGAATGAGAACAAAAAACAGAGAATCGGATTCATGATTGATTTGAAACGAAAGAATAAATCAAAAAGGAATAGCAGTTGAATTGCAATATTCAGTTTAATCAGTTATATATAAACTTAATGATGTATTAATTTTCAAATATAGCACTAATTTTTTTGGCTTTTTTATATTTTGCTAATTGTTTTTATTTATTTATATAATTTTAATATTCTGTTTTTAATTTGATTTTAATCTTAATAATGTACATTTACTTTTATTTTTATTCATATTCTTAAATTTTATTTAATATTCAAATATTATAATTTAATTATTTATTTTAGTTAATTTTTTAATATTTATCTAATATATTTGTATCTTTTATTTCATTGTATGTAACAATTGTTCCTTTAGTATGGCATTGAACAATGCCCATTTGACATTTGCTAGCATATTAAACAAGATAAACATTTGAGTAAGAGTTGATACAATGCATACCACTTGATTTTTTCACTGTTTTAAATAAAATAATATTTCAATTATATATTTATTAAATTATTTTTATTTTAGATCATAGTCATCGATAATTAATTGCTATCAAAAGATATTATGTTATTATTTATTCCAAAAATATTTTTATTTCACATGATAATCTTCTCTCTGTTGCAGTTTCCTGGATCATGCTGCAATCACCGTCAACCCGACCACCGAACAAAGCAAATGGCAACTATCAACCCTAACAGATGTGGAGGAGGTGAAAATTGTGATCCGGATGCTCCCCATCTGGGCCACCACCATCATGTTCTGGACCGTCTACGCCCAAATGACCACCTTCTCGGTCTCCCAGGCCACCACCATGGACCGCTATATTGGGCCATCCTTCCAATTCCCCGGGCTCTCTCACCGTCTTCTTCGTCGGCTCCATCCTTCTCACCGTCCCCATCTATGACCGCATCGTCGTCCCGGTCTCCCGCCGCTTCACCGGCAATCCCCATGGCCTCACTCCGCTCCAACGCATCGGTGTGGGCCTCGTTCTCTCCATTCTCGCGATGGCAGCTGCGGCCCTCACCGAGATCAAGCGCCTCAAAGTGGCCCGGTCCAACCCGAACACCATCCACAAGGGAGCCACTGTTCCATTGAGTGTCTTCTGGTTGGTCCCTCAATTCTTCTTAGTTGGGGCTGGGGAGGCTTTTACCTACATTGGCCAATTGGATTTTTTCCTAAGGGAGTGTCCCAAGGGAATGAAGACCATGAGCACAGGGCTGTTCCTGAGCACCCTGTCATTAGGGTTTTCGTGAGTTCGGCATTGGTGACCATTGTGCATAAGGTGACAGGGAAGGGTGGCCATGGAGCATGGCTTGCAGACAATCTAAACCGGGGGAAGCTCTACAACTTCTACTGGCTGTTGGCAGTGCTGTGCCTGGTGAACTTGGGGGTCTACTTGGTGGCGGCGAAGTGGTATGTTTACAAGGAGGGCCGGACGACGGCGGAGGATGATAGCATGGCTGGTGTGGAGTTGACAGAGGCAGAAGCATGTTACCATTAGAGTACATCATATAATTTATCTTCCTGTTTTCTGACCACCCTTCAATACCTCTTGTTAAAAAAAAAAAAAAAAAAGCATTTCCATCTTGCTAATGTATAATCAAATATTATGTACATGGTTTATGCACGGTCATATGGTCGGCATTTCAAGGATAATTTTAAGTTTAAAAAGATTGAGCTATTTAGATATTCCTCCAGGATTGGACTGAAAATCCTACTAAAATCGGACACATTTGGGCCCTCTAGCTCTCATTTTCTAAGAATCTATCCAAACCTAGCCTAGATCTTATCTTTTGGGTTGTAGGATGAGAAACATTTTATCTTTTCTTCTTCCCACAACATTTGAGCTCAGTGGAGTCCGGTTGAGACAGGGCTATACTTAAATGGATGGCCCAATTCATGAATTCTATTGGGCTCTTGTTGGAATAGCCAAACAAGTCCTTCCTTAACATTTGAACCTCTACATCAACATGAATAAAAAATAAAAAATCAAAAAAATCATTAGTTTAAACATTAAAAAAAAGAAAAGGTAAATCACTAGGTTTGGCTTGTGCAGGTAGAAAGGGCCGGTAATGTCAAGTAATGGCAAATGATGACTTTCACTGCAATACCCTAGAGGTAGATCACTAACAAAAACAAAGAATAACTATTCCACAAAATAACCTATGTTGTTTCATAACGCATTAAAATCTCCCACTTGTTGAGTAGTTTGCAAATTACCAATTATTGGGAGTAAATGAGAAAATTTATCTGTCAAAATATTTGAAATAATTTAGAGAACAATTATCGACTGAAACATCAGTAACCAGTAGAGATATTCTCAAACAAAAAAAAAAAAATTCCATATACTGCACTAAAAGAAGATTAGAATATTTATGACTGCTATAAAACGAAATTTCTTCCCCACCAGAGATTTTTACCTCAAAAAGATGTAATTCACGTGACAAACTAGCATGCACGTGACCTCGCACACAAGTGGAAAGGTTGCCGGGATTCAGCCTAAACGTCATCAAAACCGAATTCAAATTCCCCAGTCTACTGGGAGACGTCTTTCCGAGAGGTAAACGTTGCATCCCCTGGAAGTGTATTAAGACTCCCTACCCCAATAAGAATAGGACTCTCGTCCCTTCTTGTGTTCTCCCATAACCGCCCCAGCCCTAAAACTCCTTCACAAACCAGCGAGGACAGGAGGTAGGAGACGAGAAGCCATGGCCCGAGGGAACGCCGCATTGCAGAAGAAGCTCGCAGAACTCGAATCAGAGATCGGAAGGCTACTGGATCAACCCTCGTCATACATCCATGACGGCGTCGACGGCAAGGTCGGTGTCTACCAGACTGCTCGAAAGATTTCTTCATCAAGAATCTCCTTACGGCCGAGATGGATTCCCACTCTGGAGGCAGGCCCGAGCACCTGAACCACATGGTCAAGAGGTTGTCCATCCTGGAGAAGACCTTCGCCGACTGGGCGATCCCAAGGTTCTCCATCGTTGATGAGACCCTTGTCAACTCGGTGGAATCAGGGGACGGCAATGGGGCTGTCAACAAGAGTTCTGATACGTCTGTCTCGTACTCATGCACCGAGTCTTGCGTTGTTGATGAAGAGTTTGTAGAGGAAGACAATGTCAACCAAGAAGCTAAAGAATTCGGTGCTTCGGAGACGGGAACCATTCTTTCAGAGGTTTCACAGGTCGCAGAGAGGGAAAGGTGGAGAGTAAGGAGGAGGGAATTGAGGATGAGGAGGAAAAGGAAGGAATCAAGAGGAAGAGAAGGAAGGGAAGAGAAGTAACAATGGATGAGAAGAGAAGGGAGGGGAAACAAGGAGAGATGGTAGGGGAGAGTACGGTAGAGGTAACTGAGGACGGGGAAGAGGGAGGAGAGAGGATACAAGGAGGGAAGGTAAGGGAGAGCAAAGTAGAGGTAAATGAGGATGAGGTCGGAGAGATGGTAGAGGAAAGAAAGTAGTGGTAAAAATGGATGCTGAAGAAAGAGACAGGGATTGCGAGGAAAAGACAGTTGAGAAGGTCAAAGTAGAGGCAACAGAAGACAAGGGAGGATGGAAACAAGAGGGAGAGATGGTAAAAGAAGAAAGCTTGAGGGAGAAGAGGATAAAGGAAGTGAGAGCAAAGAAGGTGCAGAGCTGGGAAAAGATGAGAAGGAATAGAGAGAAATCAAGAAAGACAGATGGTAGGGAGAGCATAGGAGAGGTGATTGATGATAAGCAAGAAGAGAGGAAAGAGGAAGGAGAAATGATGGGGCCCAATGAGGGAAGAGAAAGGAACAAGAGGCAGAGATGGTAGGGATGCAAAAAATTGAGGTCAAAGAGGATGAGAAAGGAAGAGAGAGAAAACAACAGCCATATAAGGCCAAGAACTGCATGGCTATGGGTTTGCAGCAGCAGCAGGATTCGCAATTGCATTGATCGGGGTAGCGGTCGCAAACATCTTCTGGATGGAGGAGACAGTTTACCTTGTCCCGACCTGAGATGGATGCCCTTCTCTTTATTTCTAATCAAAATGAATCATTCTTGTTTTGCATTTGCTCAGTCTCATTAAGCACTGGTTTGGTGACATATATTTACTGAACAGTCTGAACAAACTTCTATAGTTCTGCTATATTGAGATTCTATTCTCTCTTTTTTGTTCTTTATGGAATACGTGGATTATTTTTCTGGTTCATTCTTTTTTTCCTATCCACATCATATTTCTCTTTCAGTGTAATTCGCACTTCACAATGGAATTCTATTCTGGCCTACCATGGTTTGGACGCTTCAAGAAGTCTTAGAACCGAAACATTCATCATTGGGAGAAAACCAAAACATACATATTCCCAGTTTCTGTGTTGAGTCTTACTTTTAATGATTACAGCAATTTCATCTAAACGCAATGAATCAACATATCTGTAAAACTATTCTTTACAAAGTAACAAGTTCACAAATTTGAACAAAACACACGAATTTGAAGAGAACAGCTGCATACCATGGAAATACTTCAGTACTTCTGTTGTATTGTACTCTTGTGAGCATAAGTCTCTACTATTCTTCTTTATGATATAACCAACAAGGACACCAAGGAGACCCACCAGCACCACAAACGTGACCGAGAAACCACCATGATGCTTGCTGCTTTCTTTCTTAGAAATTCCTGGAAGGAAGATTCAATAGAAACGTCACAATATGAAAGAAAGGACACAATTAAACTAAATTTATATGGTATATTTGCATTAATCTGGCAATAGAAGTAGTACTTCATATGTCCGCATCAATTTTCTCCCTTAAAGATGTGTTAGGGGGATTCAAGCATAGATACGGTGTGATTTGCATAGGTTGTTGCATTGCATGTTGTTAAACCTTCTAGAGGAAGAATGCATATCTTGTTTTACATGTATTTTGGTTAACCACTTGTTCAATCCAAGGACAAGCAACACTTCTAAGGGTGTCCCGGTGACATGAAGAAAAGCTTTCATAAATCACAACTCAAAAAGTTATACCCGCATAAGATGACTTAAACGTTGGCATGGTGTTTTTCTAATTTCTTTCTAGAGAAATTGCCCTGGATCACCTTTCCCTCCTTGTCTATGCTACCTCTGGCTTGCCCATATAAAACAGCAAACTTCCTGTTTTCACCATATATCTACCTTTATGTTTTTAACACTGCTACATTCTTCAGTGCTTGCATCATATTACTTGCAACAAAACAGACCAGGCAAAATTAATATTCTAATTTTTTTTCTGGAATCTTTCCCTGAGGTCCTACTCTCACCGCTATTTATGCCACACTACTTCCTGATCTCCACTTCATATGTATTTGCACAAGCCAATCCAACTGTCATGCTCTTTTCTGCTCATTTGGAATTTTGCACAAAGAAAGGGCAATAGCATCTTTTGATTTAGTTTCTCCTCAAAATTCTTCTTTTAGAAGTTCATGCCAATAGATCTACCAACCTGCCATTTAAAATAATCGAGTGATAGAGATTTTATCTCCACAACCTTCCAGCAAATTTTCATGAATATAACTAACTTATTTAAATTTCTTGAGACGTATTCAAACCTTTTTGTTCATGTCTATAAAATATCATATGGGGAAATTGGCACTTTGACCGCACCTGCTTGTATGATATGTTGTTCATCTTTGATAGACATGGTGCCAAACTTCTCACTTTCATCATTTTCTTATTTTCTGCGCAAACTTCAAAATTCAAGACAAAACTATGGAAACAGTCCAAGCTGAGTTTTGCGACCCTTCCTCCTCGGTCTATATTTGATGAAGTGTTATTAGTAGATTTGAATGTTCACCTTTGAAATATTAAAGTTTTGGCATTCAGTTGTTAATAGTCTTCAAACACTTTCATTTTCTTTATCTCTCGGGGCATGTTGGCCAAAAAATATATAACCATGCCCACTGGATCAGGCTTGGACCATCCAAGTTTTGATGAATTGGGCCCTAGTAAAGCAAGGTTTTATGATTTGCTGAAGTTGATCTATCTTGGCTGAAATGAATCAGTTTTAGCTGAGTGCTGCACTGGTTGGTACCAGTGTGTACCGATCATACTGTATTGTACCGGTATTGAACTGGTACATAGTATAGGGAGTGTACTAACTGTTTGTATGCTGAACTGGTCCCTATACCAGATGTACCGACACAACAATAGAACGGAACCAGTATGAGGTCCAGCCGGCGAATTTTGGCAAAGACTAAACCTAAATTGGCCTGTTTTGATCCAAGTTTTGGTGGTTGGGCCAGTTTTAGCAGGAATTACCAAAGCTAGCTATAAATGCTCTTTTAAAGTTTTGATTTGCTCCTTGCTACCAAACTGTAGTCATTTCTCCATTTTTTTTATGTAGGATATAGAGCTCCAATTGTCAATGAATCTTCTTTTTTTTTTCATTGAGTTAAATGAGGAGATATATAATAAGCAGTCCTTAATGGATCAAGGCCTCTAAAATGATCTTTACTATAGTACTTTACAAAATTAGTTGTAAACAACTAACGACATTACATTTCACAAAATAATATTTATATAAGCTAAATGCAACATTCTATAACTACATGGATTAGTAGTGAGCTATCTCATTATTGCTCACTCCCATCAGCATCATACCCACATCATGATGATTGGAATGATAATGACTAATATTATTTGCATGACTGACCTTGCAATATTACAAGGTACAAAATAAGTAAATGTAATTGTTTTGTACTCTTGAGTGCTTGTCTTGTACCCAATGCTTAAGTGATATTTGGTATTTATTTAGAAGAGCACATTCATGTGATATATTCAATGCATTAAGCTTCAATACAAATTAATTTTCAGCCTATATAAATTATGATTTTAGATAACTTCAAACACCATCAAATGATGGAAAAAAATATGCTTTGGTTTTTTACTTTTTTAAATTTTCTTTGTTTTCTGGATTTTTCTAACATCTTTATTAAAACTCTGAAACTCAGAGCAAAATTGCTGAAAGGAAATTCTACCTAAGGGATTGAAACTGAAACTAAATTTTAAAGCCTTGGTGCAACTATCTCGAACTACCAAACCTGGGCCTCACATAACATGTCGACATCACCCAGCATGGTTCTAGGTCAAGGGTTTAGACAAAACCAATCTACTACCCAAGAATGCATAAGCATTAGATTTATTTTTACATTTGTAACATAGACTATTTACATATCATCAACCCATGGTCTATTGTAGTTTTTGTTCCACTTTAATTTGTTTCATTGAGATTCAAAAATTGGGAAATAATCAAAACCCACTAGGTTCTTAGTTAGCTACAAACCAGAACTAATGTGCACTCCTAGCATCAATTGTACGAGTTAGGCAACATTTGTATAGTAAAAGGTCTAACATCTCTAAAGCAAACTCAATGATTCTTTTGTAGGTTAGGAATGCTTCTGAAGACCCAATCAATTATTCCACCATGTCCTAAACTATTTTGTTGATTAGAGGAACAACAATATTGCTCATTAGGTAAATATAATTTGAATAGACAAGGTGGGAAATATATATGCACATCAAAGCAATCCAGCTGGAAGAATACATCAGGAAGAACATAAGCATACTTTACGTGAAAAGGGAATACTTATAGGAAGAGCAGGTTAAAGAGAACCAACTCGATATTCAATCACAAAGTGGAGAAGCTTCTAAAAGCACCATAAGCATGAAACAAATTCAAGCACAAAAGTTATAATTTAGCAGAATGGACTCACATGTTAATTTTATGTCTACCCATTGATATGATTCAATTTACCAACCTCTACAATTGCTAAAGCATGTCTTTCAAAATAGCATAAATTAAATATGCACTAAAACTGAATCCATACCAGCTCTTGTTGGAGCTTCTGATTTTGTTGAACAGCAGATATTTTCTCCGCAGTTAACTTGGAAATCAGGGCCAGTGCCTACATATCATATATTACAGCAGGTTATTGCCACTATGAAGCCAGAAGTAGATACAATAAATGAAAATGTTAATGTATTAATTGCTGAAGCATCATGATAAGAATAATTTGTCAAGTATGGGCGTCATCTTTCCAATGGAAGGAAAGGAGTTCCATTGTCTGTGAAAATTTTAAGAAGAATCAGATCACTTATCCAATGTGCCATTTCAGTACAACCAGGATGATTAGCATGGAAATAAGACTTTATTACTTCTATTGAAGAACATTGCTTTAGCAAGTTACTTTGTATGAAGATCACTTGTGCCATATAAAAGCCTTAAAGAAATTAGAAATTGAAGTGATCGAGATTTAAGATGTGATTTATAAGATATTTAGGTAAAAGAGGCCTAGAACTGAGATATCAATAGATCTGAGGACAAGCTACAAAATAAATTGAGTCCAGAAACCATGAACTTGCTAAAAAAGCAACCAGAGGTTGGAATAAAGACATAGATAACTAAAAGGGAACGAATTACCTTGATTTCTTTATTAACATGTATGTAATGCAACAGTACTCTTTTTATAGAGAATCAAGTGGCTAAGCCCGCCAGGCTTTGTCAACCAGGATTTATGTTAGAACTACGTCCCAATAAAATAATCACGTGAGGAAATGTTTAAGATACTAGAAGGTAGATTCTATGTTTGGTCTGTAGTTTTCTCTGCAAGCAAGAATGCTTCATCCTTCATAACTTAACTTATAAATCCAGATGCCTCTTGCTCACCTTTAATTATCCGTCATTAACATGGCAATAACAAATTGTAGTTAATTAGTTCCTTGATAATTCCAAAATAGAATATAAGTACAAATGAAGAAATTTCGATTTTCCAGTTCAAAGCTTTTTCTTATGGTTAGAGGGTTATCAATGTTCATACAGGCAATCCGTATCTTTCCAATAATGACACTATATCTAAAGATCAACCATATATAACACAAAAGATTCAAAATCCAGCACAGAAGACTGGCCTCTAAGGATTTGTGCATTTATTGCGGGGTGCATGCCCATAAAAAAGTGGCTTTGGTTCAGTGTATAATCAAGAAATTTCAGATGTTTCTCTCTTATGTTGCTATGCCTAATAAACACACTTGCTTTGGTAAGCATACCATCCATGTTTTTTTCTTCTTGGTAGATAATATACCTTCCATGTTTACTCTCAGGGCCCATTTGTTTAGGGGTAAAATCTAACATGGGAAAATAAATACCATATCAGATTATCATGTTTGGCATAAAAAGTGGATGAGAGAGATAAAAAAATAAATTGTGGGTCCCATATCTATTTTCTGAGAGAAAAGGTAAACAAATACCATCAGGAGGTGATATTTATTTTCCCACGCTAGATTACCGAGTAGCGGTAATCTAAAAATATCATTTCTTGATAGAAATACCCTCACTTACTATATTAATATTGCATCAATTATGTTAATATAATTAATATTAATTATATTAAGATATATTATATTAGTATTAAATTAATATATTATAGATATATTAATATATTGATTAACAATATTCATAAATAAATAATATATTTAATATATTAATATTTTATTAATAATAAATAATAATATTTATAAAACCAATAATTCTAAAATAGAATTTATTAATAATTAATGCATTTATTTATATACCAAACCATAATAAAATTTATTTATAATAAACAAATATTAATTTTAAAATATTTATTAACATATGTAAGTGTATTTTAATATTCGAAACAGCCAATATTGATAGTGTTAAGGTAAATGTGCTATAATGGCCAACAAATAAATTGAGGAAAAAAAATATCATTACTTGAATTGTTTATTTAAGGGCATTGATGGAAATTTGGCAATATTCCCATATGACATTACCTCCACCCAAACATAGTAATCCCTTTCAAAGACCATGTTTTCCAAGTATTTTTTCCACCAACCAAATGTTGTAAAATTTATTCCCTTGCAATCATTTTTCGAATAAATGACTCCCAAGAATCATCAGATTACCCTGTATTCTAACATAACCTAACCAAACGAACCCTCAAACAAGTGACTAGGAAAAAGAAAAAGCACACAGACTAAAATAGAATATACTATCAAACTATCATAAAAAATCATGAATGATAAAATCCAGCCATCCATGAAATGCTCCTCAGAAGTGGCAGATTGGTCAAAGTCCTATCACTTTACTATATTTGTATATTTGTAAATTCCTAATAATTTAAAGATTTAATTAAAATAAGAAAAATAGAAAATCATAATTGTTTGCTCTTGAAGAACTGATTACAAGTTCAAAACAGCTGTTAAAAAAGTTGTGCAATATTAATGATAATTAGGAAAATAAGACCACCCTTTTGTTGTCAAGTTATGAGAATGAACAATTTCAGAAGACAAGGTATGAGATTCTTTCTTCTTCCAAAGAATACAACATAATATATTGTCAACAGTAGTAACATGATATACTTGAAAATTGCAAGGATAAATTATAGAAAAAGTACAAAAACCTCGCAAGCTTGGAATGAAGCATATGGAAATGAAAATATTTAACTGCATTAAAGTATAATATTATGCAAGGAATGAGATCACAATCATGGGCAGACTTGCAAGTTCCAAGCTTCTCCTGAGACCTGTTAGCTCACATCCATCATTGTAGTCTATACAGAGAGGGCAATAACAGTGGTGGCAGAAAGCAGGCAGGCAAGGATTGTTGCCTAGAAAGGAATAGAGTCAAAGGATAATCGCAATCTTGTGCACTCCATAGTTTTGTTGGCTTCCAAGAGGAGTTGAAAAGCTAAGAAAGGGAATGAGGTTAATCTAGCAAAATCATGGATAACAGGTTGATCTTGAGTCTTGCCAGCACACACACATGCGCATGTGGAGAGCTTGCCATTCTATGCCTAGATAGAGGGATCATGGGCATGTAGGAAGGCACTTATGATCTCACCTACAAAGAGAGGGAGGGCTTATGAGTTTCCTATGATCTTGTTTCGAAGATATGAAGATTTTCTTTTTTGAAAGAACCACTCAAAGATCTTTAAATCAACCATATATGACCTTAGAAACAATATGATGGAGATAAGGTCATAGTAGTTTCTTGCAGTTGGAAGGGAATATAGCGGGGTCCACAAGTTCTGCGAGAAATGAATGAGAGACCAATAGAAGAGGGATTATGTGTTGTGACGAGGGGGTGGCCAACATTGCATATACAATGGCTCTGCATAGCATATAATGAGATGTAGTAGCCTATAATTACTTTAATGATCTCATCATTAAAACATATCTTTTGTGATTCATGACAAACATGGCTATGTCTTTTGTGATTCATGACACACATGGCAAGAACAACCCAAATCATTAGGTTCTTTGGTAACTTCAACAAAGGCATACAGATGGTAAGGAAGAAACTCCAATATCTCCTAGTTCAAGCACCCACCCATCCCCCCTCCCCCCACACTTTTCTTTCCTAGTGTCTTATCAATCTTTATGCACAAAAGTCCATGAAACTTCATGTAATGACATTATATATGGCCACAAGCTAGAAATAGGTTCTAATTACTCAATGTAATTCCTAGCAGCTGGAATTTTTACTTAGGGCAACACCCACTTCAAAATCATTGTGGAATCTCAAACCTAAACCTGTATCTGCTTTCTAAGCTCTTGTCTACTAAGTGTCTTCAAAATATCCACTCCACAACTGAACCTACATTTCCTTCTGCTCCCAGTTCTAGCGACCAAGATGTAATTCTCACAAGCATCTACACAACTCTAATATTTTATTGTTACCAATAAGCTACAATAGAAATTAAGCTCCCAATAACGTAACTAACTTAGTAGGTAAGAGTATAAGACAGATTAGAAGCATCAAGTATCCCTCCAAAAACATCACAAATCATTCATCTTCATTCCAAAGTCCATTTACACACATCAAATCATCTTACTGATAAATAAGAACTTAGTCGTCAGCTTGAGGTAGCATGAAGTAGGGGCAGGTATAGATGCAATATGTAAGCAAGGAATGCAGGCACATGAGAATTGTAAATTGAGAACACATAGAAGATGCAAGCAAGAGTGATAAGTCCACTTGTTTGAAGGTTATCGTTCATTGTGCAAATAAACTTTGTTGTTATAGGTATGAAATATGTAATGGATCTCTAATAACTAAAGTTAAAATCTTTACATATTAACAAAACTGGTTAGACATTTCAAAGTGGCCTAGCTCATTGCAATGAATTTAGACAATGTCCCAAAAGGTTGTGATGGCCATTACCACAATTCCGAGGCACACTTATATTGTCATGCACAAAAAGGATCCATACAATAATTAACAGGATTCATTTTATGTTCATTACAGTTTTACAATGACATCATAGATGAAGACATTTGTAGACAAGGTGTTTTAATGTAACAATTCAACAGTTAGAAAGTATCATGGCTGTTATAACATGTGTTTATTCTCAAAGATCATGCTCATTTTTTTAGCACCACATTCGTCTAAAAGAATTGTCCTGAATATTTATAATTAGCCAACATCATGTACCAAAATATTGCTCGATAATTAGTGTGGTTTTCTGCATCATGAAGATTTAGGAGAGAAGGTGCAGGCACATGGAAAGGCAAAATCCCTAAAATTAAACAATGTACAAAAGGGGGAAATCATGCTCTGATCTGTTTGCTAGCCAGTGTATGATTTGCACGTTCACACATACCATATTTGTTTACTTGTAGTATGTCTCAAGTTAATAGCTGCTCTTGAGCACTTGCCCTTTTGGGGTTATACATCCAAGTTCAGTGAAGGGAATTTTCAAATGCCCAAAGTAAATCTAGAAGAAACAATAAATCCTCATACCATGTGTGAAAATTCTTGAATTCTTAGATGAAGTGCAACTACAAAACAAGATACAAAAAGTCACCTCTGAAGACTTCTCCTTGGATGGTTCTTCATGAGATTCTGATACCTGAAATTTTTCCTCATGCATGCAGTTTAGATGAGCTAAAACTTGTAAGATATACATATAAACTCTTGGTACAGAAAATGAATGGGGAAAAAAAAAAATCAGTGACATATTAAGGAGAGTAAGTAAATAACAACTACTTACAGAATCAAACAACGGTAAGTTTTGAGCCCCGTTTTCAAATGTCGAAGGATTTTGGGAAGAACCTTCTTCTGATTCTTCAGGGACAGGTGAGGGAGGATTGGCAGGAATGTAAACAACCCGCAGCTTGAACTCCTCAACAACCTTACCAGGTGCTTTATTAAACTGACAATTTAGTATATAAGTCAGCGCACTCCTAAAACATAGTGAGAAAAGAAATTTGACCATAAAGAGCAAGCTGCCCGAAACTAGCCACCATTTCAGGGGTTATATCCTTGGCCATGGCACCATGTTCCACAATGACACTCTGGATGAGGAATTTGTCTTTGCATAGCATGGCAGGTGGAGCCTCATTCTGAGCTTGCATTGTTACTAACAATACCAAAATCAAAGCAATAGTGAATATCATATTCTACTACATAACAACTAAGCATTGATAATCACATCAAAAACTTGGTGTAGTATGACCAATAATGATAGTTTACCAGTGACAACACATGTTGATCCAGGTAGAACAACTGCCGCATTGGGGCGAACACAATATTTCTTTGGGTTGGTTGTTTTAACCTACAATATGTCAATAAACATAATGTATTTGCAATCGCCTCCCAACAACAACGATATACACCAAGAAGCATGCAGAGATAAAACAAGAAAATATTGCATCAAAAAGGGAAGCAAACAAATAAAACTTAAGATACCAAACTAGAAAACTAAGAAATGAATTACCTTGAAGGCAATATACTGATCAGTTTTGTTGGCCAGTTGCATCAAACATGAGCTCTGCTTCTTCAATTCAACTTTTCAAAGCAAAAACATGGACAAAGAAAACGTATGCTGTCAGTGCAAATTAAAAAAAAAATCAACCCTACAATGGAAAAGAACTCATTTTTGGAGATCGGCATGAAAGAAAAGAACATAAGAACAAGAAAACCAAACCAAAATCCAACTAAACTACAAACCCATAAGAAAATCCATGGCCATAATGCCGCTTCCCTATTTCAAAATCTTACCTTTGCTGGGATCAACCGAACAAATAAACCCATCAAGCATCAGTAATGGATTACAAACAGGAAAACGACATACTCGAATGATAGATCAAGATCTCACCCGAAAACCCACATAAACGCATGAAATCTACGAATAGTAGGAAATGGAGGAACTCATATGAAGAGGGCAATCATGCATTACAAAAGAAAGCGGAAAACAGCAAAGAAATGGGATTTACAAGGAAGTTTTAGCTCTGCCGGCTGGATATGGAGAAAATCTCCGGTACTCATTCTTATGGCCTGAGATCTCTCTCTCTCTCGAAGATAGCAAGAATGTGCTTCCTCCCCGATCCTCTCAGAAACGAGGAACCCAAAGATTGATGTGATCGAGAAAGGAAAGGAAAGATTTGCAGAAGGAAAACGATTTCTTCCCCTCTTCTTGGCGCTTGCATTCGAATTCTAGCTAAATTCTCGTTCTCTTCTTCCCTCTTCCTCGATTCATTGGAGCTCAAACAGAGGGCTCGAAGAGATCTCGGCGAGGAGAAAGAGGGAGGAGAGACAGCTCGGGGCGTTGGGACAGGTGATCTCTCTCCTTTGTTTTATGTGATGTGATTATGTTTGAGTTCTTGATTGACTACAATACCCCGAGTTCACGCCGTCGCGTTCGAGGTTTCATTAACGGCATTCTTCCACGAATCATAATGCCGATATCGACAGTTATAACGGTTACAACGGCGGTTGTTACACGTTTTAGCTAGATTCAGATTTATATTCCAATCCATCAATCTAACCTGCAAATGGTCTGTCTTAAGTAGATTCAGATTTGTTTGGGACATAAATGAATTAATCCACCGGCTATTAAATGAGTCAAATTCATATTTAGACCTTTTTGATTCGTTTTAACTATTTTAATTATTAATAAAAGATCGGATAATGACCTAATTCATAATTGATTAAGATCTATTTAATCTTTTTGAAATCGATTGAACCTGCTTCCGTCCCATTTAATCTAACCCATTTAATCTATTTAATCTATTAAAAATATATTTAATATATTTAATTTATTTATTCTGATTTGATTTGTTTAGTAAATAGATCATGCAGATTAAGATAAATTAACTACTTAATAAATAGATTTAAATTTAAATTTTATTTATTTAATAGATAGATCGAATTTATAAATTTTTAATATGCTCCATATCTCATTCACCAAATTGCCGCATCTAAAGATGATATTAAATAATTAAATATTAAAACGATAAGTATTTAATAAAAAATAAAAAAATATAACAATCAAAGTGCTGCAACATGGAGTCGTTACGAACATCTACATTGCATGTGAAAAAAAAAAATAGTATTTTAGATTTGAATTTATTTCTTTGATCCTTTCTATCATCTTTTATAAAAATACTATTTTACTTTCTATATTTTATTTAAATAATTTTAATCATTATTAACAATTTAATCATCAAAATTCTAATTTTAAATAAAATGAAAAATCAATCGAAACACAGTCACACTTTTAAGAGTGAGAAACAAAAAAAATTGAAAATAATATCATTATTTTCTTTGAAGAAATTACATCATATAATTAAAATTATCATTTATTTAATATATTTTAGAACATAATCGTTTTAAACAATATTTGATTCTCATGGGTTATTTTTGTTATTACATGGGTAAATGGACGGAGGAAACCCGAAGCCGTTATAACTCGTGGGGACCTTGCTTTTAACCCGCTCACTTTTGGGCAGGTGGAGGGTAGAATGGGAAGAAGGGAGGGGTTCAGGGTTCACAGGTTGTTCTTCGGTCCCGAGCGACCTCAACCTCCATGCGCTTTAAAAGTCGTGTCGTTATGATCGAGTTGGACGGCACCGATCGCACAAAAAATGTCCAATCAAAATATTTTATTACCAGCTATAAATATTCCTACCTAAGTCGTTGGAACTGTTCATAATCTTTCGACTGTCTGATCTCCCCAACTGTATTGGATGCAGGGTCCACACCCCACATAACTGGAAAGAGTTTGTGGCTCATGGAATCTATGAATATTACGTGAGCAAATTATTTCTTGAAAAAAAAAAAAAAAAGCATGAGCAAATATGCACACAGTCTGCAAATATAGCTTTACTATAATATGGCAGGCCCAATCCAGATAATTGAGATCAGTTCCAAATTTACATGACATTTTTAAAAAATATATAACTTTATGTAAAAGCAAACACTATGTTTAAAATTTTTAGCACTCAATAAAATATAATATTATATTTAATATTGGGTTCAAATTGTATCTTTGGCATGAAAGAATGGTCGATCTTCTTTCACGACCTTAGTTCTTGGATTATGTTTTGTACAACTTTTAAATACAATATCAGCTCTATAACCTATGCTATAGATAAAGAAAGAGATTCACCGTGCTTTGAGAACTATACAAAGTACGATCCAATAATTAAAATCATGAAAGAAAATTGATCATTCTTTTTGCATGAAAGATACAACTTGAATCCTTTTATAATTATTTCTAACTCTATCCCCTCCTAATCAAACCCTTTGTCCATCATCATCAAGCTCTCTTTGTATTGTGTCATTGACTATGGTGCTATTTGGATACCTGCAGCTTTCAGTTGTAGTTGGTTAAATACAACAGGATTATTAGATTCGGAGTCACAAATTTAGTACTCTAGTTTATGCTTGCATCAATAACACTAACATGTGCATTGGTTGGAAGTCATGACTCATAAGCATGCCACATTGCAATTTATCTTTCAGCTGATCCGATCCTAGAGCAAGATGCTGCAATGCAGATCCAATGTAACTTCAAATATATAGTCCCACATATACATACATATATCCATATACCCAAAATGTGCTATGCCTTACAACTATGATTCACCTGCACGTGGCATGCAGGCATTCAAATAGTGCCTATGTTGCTATTGCTTGAAATCTTATTCTTTCCTGTCTATGAGTATCTCCAATTTCTCAAACAGCAGCTTCTTACCCATGTCTTCAAAGACATTCAAAAATCCTAAGCACCATTGTACTAAACAAGAAGAGGAATTAAGGATCTTGAAGGAAAGGATGGAAACATATCCTATTTTTTTATTTATGTTGCTATGTGGGCCAATGTTGATGTTGAGTTGGCTGCCAATCAGATGTGGCAAGAGAGGATTGGAATGACTCATGGGATCCATGTCATGCACCATAATGGGTCAGAACCAGTTGGGCAACTAGTTCTGTTATGTTTTATTTTCACTAAGCCAAACTATGACAAATGCTTCAGGGTATGATAGAAGGGGGAAGTCATTTGCCAATTGAAGGAAGACAAGAAAGAAAAACATAAGTAATTAGCCAACTTCTTATGGCACCATCAACTAGACTCACAACACACCCGCATTAAGCAGTTCAAGTTTGGCACAAATAAATCCCAGGTGTAAACAGGTTGACCCAACTTGTCCCATTTATTACATGGGTCAGGTTAAGGTTTTAGAGGCTATCTTGTTCAATAGTTGGACCGGGTCAAGACGGCTATGATTCAACCCATTTATGACTCATTTAACTTATTTATGCTATGTTTAACTTATTTAGTCCGATCTAACTTGTTTATTAATATGTAGGTCTTGTTGGTTTACCTGCTCATAAGAAGGTTGAGTGCTATTGTAATTATTTGACCCGGTGTAACAATTAGTTGGTTTTGGTTCTGTGTGCATCCCTCCTCTATCCATTTGCCACCTTTTGTCCAAGAAGCAACCTAAAATCTTCTTAGCAAATCTTAAAAAGTGTAAAGGAGTCAAATAAAATATCATGAATATAAATATATTCCTTTTTAAATAAGCAAGGGTAAGTTCCTACCTGTCGTAATTGTTTCGAATTATATACAGCTATACAACTCACCATAGAAATATGTTATCACATTTGTTAAAATGAGTCATCATAACTTGAATTCTTATGAAATTTATTGCTTAAATAAGATAATGAGACTAGTGGCGACATTTTACTTAACAAAAAAGCCACAACTAATATACATTGTTATAAGTTACTAAATTTGTGGCTGTAACTAATAAAAGTATAATGTTTATGCTATATAATCTGTATACTACTAATACTTGCATGCTACTAATATATGTATTACTAAATTTATTGCCCATAACTTGTAAAAAGTATGGCAATTATGATATACAGCCTGTAATGCTATTAGAACTTTTTCCATTCCTGCATCTCTTTTCTATAGAAAATGTTCCCCTCCTATACTTCATTATGCGTGTCTTCCAATGCTATGTTTTAGAGTTGTTGCCATGGCAACATAAGCAATTCCTTTGTTAGCTTCTCCTTCCCCAGCCAATAATTTCGACACTTCCACCAATTCTTTATTCGTTTAGAGGTGCAATTTGGAATGGGCAGCTTAGGAAATAAGAGACCAGATATGTTATTATTTCAATTACTAGTTCAGACTCTGTCCAATATCTTTAGCAGGGATTGAGAAAGTAATGCTGAGAGATCCATTCACTTACTACGACTTATTTGGTGTTGTTTTATTGCAAGGGAAAGCGACTTTTTTCTTTTCGAAGTCAAAAAGGAAGAAAACTAATTCCTTTGAAGCCTTTTATTAAGGAGCTCAGTCCTTAGGTCAAATATCCGCTTCCTCACCTATCCATATGGTGATTACATATTATGATAGCATTTATGATATAGATGATATGTTATTCAAAATGTAGCTGTATTTTATTGGATCTTAATTTCCATAGAATAATTTAAATATTTATCTAATTTTTAATGTCAATTCTTGTTGTACAACTGCAGGTAGAATTTTCGAATGTCCATGATGAAAATATATCTGCATGCACCTTCGCATTTTTTGGCTACGTGGTCCAATGGCTGGAGACACAACATTTATTGTATCTTCAACAACATCGGACCTCCTTCTTGGTAAATTAAGATGTTAGAACAGCAAAGCAGATAAAAGAACTAAAGGATAGACAATCATGTAATTATTTTAATAAAAAATATTATAAATGTATACGTTACTGTAACCATACTAAATTTACATTTGTATGTATGACTTTAGTAGTTGACCCATGGAGACAGCCCCAACCCTTGATTCCATGTTTAATGCAGTTCTTAGATAATTATTATTTTATATTAAATTCCTATACAAATTTAAGCAAGTAATTTTACGTAATTATGATTTTATATATATACCTGTTATTCACACTGTCACGTAATTTGCTGGTTTTCCAGCTTCAGAAAAACAAAAAAAAAAGGATGCTTCTATGCCAACAACCCAATAGAGGCCTCCAAGGAGGGAATGTAGTGGCTCTCCATAACTGCACCTTGTTTGTGAATTTGGTGATATTACTACTATACTGTTGCCTAGTGGAGGATGACAGTGAAGCACCTAATCTCCTGTTCATATTGCTATTGATTAATAAGCTTCATGTCTTTCGTGATTCCCATATTATATTTTAGAAACACACATGAGTATGAAATATTAGTTTTAAGATTAAAGTAAAAATCTTATATATTTTATCTAGATTTATAAATATTTTTTATATCTTCAATTTCAGCAATGTCAATCCTATATTTTGCAGATTATTATAATGTCCCCTTCTGACCATCGAAATTGGACTCGACCTAGCTACTGATGTCTACGTGAAAAGTTAAGGAGGATAGTGACCCCGACATGTCAAGTTAAGAGCCACATGAAAGCTGACGTGGATAGACTTAGATAAATACCCACACGGGACCTGTACATACTCATTCCTATCATCCAAGTACATTTCTTTCCTCCCAACTTCAGTCCACCGCTAATAGTCCCTTTCCCTCAAATTTCTCTTAAAACACCGGTTATATTGTTCGTGTTCTACATTATAAGTTGCTTTAAATGACTAGGAAGAGAGAGTGCCCCAATCTTAATCTCAATTTGATTCAAGAAACATCCAATTTAGTAGAGATATGCTTCCTTTTCTAATTTTACTATTCTAATAAATCATCCTATAACAATCTAATTATTTTTTGAATTATGCTTTCTTTTTATGTCTATTTTCAAATCTCAATTGTATTCCATCAGTTTTGTTTATTTATTTTTTATGATTTTATCAAAATTAGGGTTTATAAATTGATTTTTTTGTCTACATCTTTCTATTAATCTGCATTTTTTGCTTTTGATTCTTTGTAGGTCTTTGATTGTTATTGTACATGATTTATAATATAAAATTATAGATATTCAAGTTAGTGGATGATATGCTCACCGTAGACAACGTGAGTACAGTGGTATGTTATAATATTCAATTAGTGCTTTGCCACCATTATTTTTGCTTATTGTTATGGCACTATGGTCTCATATTCTGGCACAATAGATAATTTTTTAACCTATATTGTATTGTACTCTGTATTCTATTATTCTTCATATCATATATTTATGTGCTTTTTTATCTTCAATGTAGATATGTCATGTCTTAATGCAGTATCTTTTCGAGTACATCATGGAGGAAAGTTTGTTGAGATGTCTCGTAAAAGATACATTAACGAAAAGTTGGGATTTTACTATGATTTTGACAGAGAGTATGTTTCTTATTTTGAGATTAAGGATATTGTAGCAAATTTTGTTATATAAAAGGAGATTAGCTCTTTTACTTATTACCCGCACATGCTAATTCAAATCGGTATTAGGCCTATTAGGAATGATAAGGATTGCATGGATATGTTAACTTGCCATAAAGGTGAGAAGTGAATTGATAGCTATGTACAATCCACTCAATCTATGGGTCAAAATCAAATAGAGCAGTTAGCTGTAGCTCAAAATCTCAATGCAACTAATAGGAACCTTCCTGGGACATAAGGTTTAAGTGACAATGATGCTGATAATAAACAAAATAAAGTGATAATGAACAAGAAGAAAGTGACAGTTAAAAAGAAGAAAGTGAGAAGAAAGATGAAGAACTAAGTAATAAGGTATTTGAAGAAGGTGCATGGAGTGATAAGGATACTGAAGAAAATAATGAGGTGTGAAATTTGATGACTACAGGATACACTTCACTGAAGAATCAAGTGAGATGAAGACATATTTGACATAGGGACTAAGCAGACAACTAAACCACCTTCAACTCGTTCTAACATTTGGTCGGACAATAAAGTCAAGAAAAATAAGGGTAAAGAATCGAAGATAAATGTAGATAAAAATATTAAGAAAGTCTCAACTGAAGAGTTGTATAGTCTGCCACCTTTAGATAATGATACCCCTAGGGGACCCAAAGATATTGAATTTGATCCAAAAGTCATAGATGATCCTCAATTATATGTGGGTTATTATTCAAAGATGTGTATTAGTTCAGAGAAGTATTAAAAAAAATTCACTATCAAGGATGCTAGGATATAATATTCATCAAGAATGAAAAGATTAGAGTAACTACTGAGTGCAAGAAAAGACATGGACGAAGGCTTCATGCTTCTAATGTTATTAGAAAGATGTCTTTCAAAATTAAAACTTTTCATCAAATTCATAATTGTGGAAGAAATTCATGAACAAACAGATCATAGATGGTTGAGAAAGAAATATATGGAGAACTTGAGGTATGATTTTGATTGAAAATTAAAGCTTTCAAGAATCAAGTTATAAGAGAGTTTCATATAGATGTGAGTAGGTATATAATCTATAGACAAAGAAGCAAGTTGTGGAGAATGTATGTGGAAATAACATAAAGTAATCACTAGAGTTTGGGACTATGCTGAGATATTAAATAAAAGCATAACCCAAACAGTTGAATAAAGATAGCTATTAAGAGGCCTAAGAGGTCATTGCATCCTATATTTCAAAGAATATTCATATGCCTAGAAGCACAAAAGTAAGGATTTCTAAAAGGTTGTAGGCTCTTCGTAAGTTTGGATGGATGCTTCATAAAGAATAAATTTGGCGGACAAATTTTAAGTGCGGTAGAAAAGGATGGCCATAACAATTTCTTCCTCTAATATATGCAATTATTAAAAATGAAACAAGAAGCTCATTTGAGTTCTTTCGAGATTGCTTGTTGAACTAGTTTGGCCCAATGAAGCAGCATGGATAGGTTTTTATGTTAGATAGATAGAAGGTATTGTACTAAACTTTATTATTTGTTATTTATTACATGAATGTCTTCTAATTTTTCTTATTATGTTGCAGGATTTAACAGAGACTTTTGACAGTATAATACCAATAGTAGAGTGGAGAATCTGTATGCGGTATATGTATGCCAACTAGGGGTGCAAATGGGTCGAATCGGACTGGATCATGAGTGATCCCGATCCGATCTGATTTCTTGATCAAGTCTAAATATTGGACTCAAACCCAGGCCAACAAAAGATCAGGTCAGGTTGGATTTATGATCAAATTTTTTGATCCAACGGATCATTCGGATCAGATCGGATCCATATATAATCCAATCCCGATCCATGAAATACAAATCCAGTTCAGATCTGGATGTGTGCCGATTCAAATCTAAATTATAAATAACAAGATTAATAAGTAGAAGATCTATAAATAACCTTATTTGCACTATAAATTTTGATCCTGATGCATAGGACTATTAAAGCCTCCATATCCTATACTCTTCACCCAAGAACCTAAAAGTTTAATCATATTTTTCTCACCATTGTCTCTGACTTGGTTAATCCAAATTTAAATATTCTAACAAAATTTTAAAAATAAGTATCTAAAAGTCAATTGAATATATTTTCAAGAACAGCAAATATTAAAGTAGACTCGATCAAAATTAACATTCATATAATATAGGAACAAAGAGAGATGAGGGATGGGTTCAGATTGGATCGAATCATTTACCTCAAAATTCAAATTAACTCATAAGTCTCCACAGATCAGGTCGGATCAAAATTTAGTAAATCCAAATCCGATCCGAAAAATAGAATGAATCTAATTTTAGAATCTGATTCGGATCCATGGATCCTTTAAAATAGTTAAGATTGGATCTATGCGGATCGGATCGGATTGGGTAACAGATCAACCCGACCCATTTTCAGCCTTAATGCCAACTTCGGGGATAAAGAACACAAAGACAAAGCTTTAAAAGATGACCTATAGATGATAGCATCTGTACATGTAAAATTTGAATTTAACATAGCTATGAAGAAGCTGAAAGTTAAATCCAAGATAGCATATGACTATATAGCTGATATAAAGAAGGAGATATGGGCAAAACGTGCATTCAGCACAAGGAGCAAAATAGATCAAAATAGATCTGATAGTAAATAATCTTTGTGAGTCTTTTAATTGCTATATTTTGGAAGCAAGGGATAAGTCAATACTCACAAAGATAGAGTGAATTAGAACTGCACTTATACAATGATTTCAAGTTAAGTGAAATGGGAGTAAGAGCGTTAAATGAGAAATAACATCAAATGCACAAAAGGATACTTGAAGAGGGGAAAGTAGCATCAAATATTATTGCCTACATATGCTAAAAATTTGGTACATCATGAGTTGTTCCAATAGGACATTTTGTGTTGACTTAAACAATGGTCTTGTGAGTGTAACAAATAGAGACTCACAAAAGTTTCTTGTAAATATGCAATAGATGCCATATATCCTCAAAACAACATCCTGAAATATATATCAGCTATTATTATAAGAAAGGCATATATAAAGACTTATAAGCCTATGATTTATCCTATTCCTAGTTAAGGAGCGATGTGTGAAAATAAACTTTAAATCTCTTGATCCTCCTATAATGAAGAAGCAACCAAAAAAACCTAAGAAGAATAGGAAAGAGGCCTTGATGAGCCTAAAAAATAGGATGGGGTGAGAATTAGGTACCATTTTGTGAGATACTCAAACCATATGTAGGCCGGGCACAATTATAAAATCTATAAAAAGCCAAGGAGATCTGGCCTAAAAATCAAGAAAAAATAATATGTAGGCCGGGCACAATTATAAAATCTATAAAAAGCCAAGGAGACCTGGCCTAAAAATCAGAAAAATAAGAAGAAGAAAGATAGGGATGCAGATGTAAGTTCATTTATAGAAACTTTTCATTTGTAATAATAATTAGGTTGTTCATATGTTGCACATATTTTATTTATATGTTATTTATGCAAAATTGTAATGTGGTAGGTTATAGATACAAGTACTAGTGATGCTGGCCCCATATATGTTGAAACTAGTAGTGGATTTGGCATAGTCTATCGGATGAGATTTAAACATTGTGTATACTTAATGTTAACTACTTTATAATTATGAACAAGCTTTTCATTATCTTATAAGAACCTACAAGAGAAGATATCTAAGTATGGTACTAGAAGAGATGGTCATAGTAAAGGTGGCACTGCAACTGATCAAAAGATTATATCAACTCAAGGCAATAGTGCACATGATTCTAAAAGAAGATGATGATTACTTAGAGATGATTTTAGTCACACTTCTAAATGTTGTATTGATTGTAATTAAAATGAATGTTATATTTCTGAATGTAATATATGAATATGATACAGTGATATACTACTTTTGCTTTCAATGTGGATGTGATATACTGGGTTTCAATGTGAATGTGATACATTGATTGTCAATGTGAATGTGGTATATTGTCTTTCAATGAACTATGAATGTCATATGTTGGTTTTCAATAAATAATGAATGTGATAGATTCTTTGTCAAAGAATTATGAATGTCATACTGTTTAGGTTATTTGTTGGTTATGTATCACATTAGCACTTATTATGTTACTAATATATGTACAATTAACCAGTAGTAGCTAAAACTCTGGATGTTTAGATTGGTTGTTGATTATATATCACATTAGCAGTTAATACACTACTAATATACTGTAGCATACTTAAAAACTTCACCAATATATGTACAGTTCATGTGTCAGTGCCAATTGAAACAATGATTGTTTAGATTTTTTAATTTGATTATGTATCACATTAGCACTTAATGTGCTGGTTAAGTACTATGATATATTCATTTGACATATTCACTTTTAAGGTCTGATAACAAGTGAAAATCTGATTCTGTTGCAATATTTTAAGAGTTTGGAAGATGCAATGACACCATAATAATCTAATGTATCAACACCACTTATATATATCAGGCTATATTGGGTGCTTTGTAAGAAAATTATCATTGTATTTTAATTGGTTTATTACAAACCATTTTGATAACAAAATGGCTCTATAAATGACATCAATCCACTTAAAGCTAGAAAATTATGATATATTGATATTTATAACTTTTACAAGAAGGCAAATATATTGTCATGATAAGTAAGATTAACTAATACGTTCATTAGGTCTATAGGTCAGAAAAAATCAGAATAATCATTATCAAACAAGATATAACTAAAAATCTGCTATATCTTCCTTTCTCTCTCCTTAAAACAATTATCATTTTATCTCGACAAGCTGATTTTCAAATCGAGATATCTTATACTCTATACTTTCCTTTTAATTTGGACCAACCACTTCTCATCTCCAACTTCTTAATTTTTTTCTACAATTTATTGATTATGTTGAATGCCCAACCAATGCACTTAGGATCGACCCACTGAAAATAGTTGCAACGTCCATCAAACTATAAAAAAATAAATATGCTCTTCATTATCCTTCCCATTGTAACATCAAATCCATTAAACAAAATCCACTAACCCGGACTTCTTATATCATAATTAAGGCACAACCAAAACCTCCTTGGATTTGCACAACTCTATGATATCTTTTCTACAGCTGAAAGATGACAATGGCATGTTTTCAAGCCACCGCTACCAATACCAAATTCTTCCCTTCCCCAACCTTCCGAACTTGAAGAACTCATTTCCCACAATTGTGAGAGAGAGAGAGAAAGAGAGAGATCAAGATCAAGAATTAAAAAAAAGATAAAATAGCCACCAGTTACTAGACTTTAGCAGAAAATTTGGGACCATGTTGGTGTTTGCCATTTGGAGGCAAAAACGCAATGAGATCTGACCAAATTTCAGTAGCCAGAAGGGATACTGCAACAATCCACAAATTGATATTGTTGAAAGTGAAGATACAGAAAATATTTGCTAATCAAAGATAAAATGCAGAAGGATTTTTATTTTTACCTTAGTTTTCATTTCAACTATAATTATTGTTAAGATTCGATATTTGTTCAGATCACTGAGCCAACATTACAGACGAATCCGATGAGAAAGTAACACTCAGAGATCCATTCACACCAAGTCTTTTTGGGGTTGTTTGATTGTATGGAGAGTTCCTTTTCTTTACTGTTCTTCTTTTGTGGGGCATGTATCATGATGAATGTTACAGATCAATCTGTTGGAAGGCCCACCATGCACTTTTTGATCAGAATAGAAAACTGCAACACACTCCCAGAAAGAATAAGGCCAAAAAAAAAATAACGTGCATGTGCAATGTAGAAACAGTTGGGCAGAGATTAAGTAAATATATATTACAATGGTAATCCTTGTTTAAAAGTCCAGATCACATCGAAAAAATGTCATACACAATAGTTGGCAGTTAAAATATGACATTATAGATGAAACAATGGAAAACGTACATCAAATAATAACATTTGGATGGGAAAAATTGGGATGACTGTTTTATCGTCATCACATAAGGTAATCTGCATATTTTCATAACCATGCTATTGCTAGCAAAATTTACCTAGCTCGGACTTCGCCTTGTCGTAAAGGATTAAAATTACGTTGTTAACAGACCGACCATTGACAGCACTGCCCCTAATGGATCTGCAATTATAATATATGGACTGTAAGCATATTGCTGTTACAATAAGCAAGCAATAAATTAACAGAGAAAAAATATAAATAAACAAAACCAATGGCTTTTCAACTTCATATGCCTCACAATCAGTGGACAGCTTCTAAGGTGAACTGTGAGAAGCTAGACAGGTGCCACATCAGATGGCCCCGTGGGTGGGTTACATGTTTTCAGTGGCTAGCCCTGCTTGGAATTACAGAGTCTGCAGCAAGTTAAGAAGTGGAGCATTTACCTCACTGAGTGTTCAGTGTTCTTATTCGCAGGAAGAAAAATTTGTATCCTCCAAAATTTCGCCAAATATATTCGGGCATCCATCCCACTTCTTTCTTCTCTTGCTTCCCAGTACCCACCAATATAACGGTATGTACCATCTTCACTGTCTCTTCGGAACCATCTTGGCTTCCAACCATTCTCTTGCAATTTCCTTGACTGCAAAACCAATGACCATGCAGTAAATGTCAAAACACCACATAATGAGCATCACATAGATGCAGTTATCGTCTACATGATGAGGCCATGTGCTTACAGCTACATATTAGGGACCAAAACAGAGATTCAATTTCTCCACAACAATAACCCTTTGCCATGCCTCTATGTAGTATTTTGGTGAGAATTATTGGTACCACAATTAGAGAAACTAGAGCATTTTGCCATCCTTTTTGGCAATGTTTAAGCTCTGGTTGATGAAGTTAACCAAGCAAAGACCCCAGAGTTTTAAGTGTTTGTGGGCCTTCATCTACTTGACTGTACTGTTCCTGTTGCTTTAACTTCATGCAGCATGGGAAAGATTAATCTATATAGCAGATGTATTACAGACTGTGCGGTTAGAAAGTTGTGTGTCAACTGTTATAAACTGGATAATAACTTTCATAATGTTGCCAATGACTACCATCCTCTTCGATCTCGAATCTCTCTCTTAATTTGCAAGCCTTTACAGCAAGCCATGTCTTCTGTGAAGCAAATAAACTGGCAATCCGGGCAGCAATTTTGGAGCATTAAACAAGTTTCTATTCAGTGGGATGTCCATCAGCCTTCCAGTTTAGTTTAACTCTTGTTTGCTAATTTTCTTGGCTTGTCTCTGCACTAGAATGCAAAGACCAGCTGGTTTCCCAAAGAAGAAAAAAGAAAGAATAAGATCCTAGAGTTCAGCTTGTCTTAAACTCAAGGAACCGCAGCAGGACTCACTCCCAGTATACTCTATAGCAATTTGGGACCATGGAATTCATACAAGGGACAATATTCCGAAGATTCCCTTTGATACTGGTTTACAAGTACAACAAGTCTGATACACTACAAATGCAGGTGAGATGATAATTCTTTGTGAAAAACTTGAGTGCAAGCACGCATGAGAGAGAGAGGTGGGGGGGTGGCGGAGGGTACCATTCGCTGCCTTTTCTCCAATCGTAGCTTCTCTGCATTTGCCTTCTCATATTCCCCATTCTCCAGATGCCGCTGGTCTGGACGGAGTCTTGAGTCCGTAGGTGGAAGTTTTTCCTTAATCCGTGATCAAATATTTGGGATCAGATAACTAGAACAGAAAATAGAGATGAATAAGAGTAAAAATGTAAAAGTTACTGAGCAGACATTATGCGTCATCTCTACCTGCAGTTCAGAAGTTAGCTCGTTTAGTGTAATGGCAAATGATGACAAGTTGTACCGAGTGGGATTAGTAGGAGGCTTGTTCCTTTTCCATAACAAGGAAGCACTCTGTGTTAGATTAGAACCCTTAATCTTGGAAATATGATCTCCTTTGACATAGTACATGCTGTCATCCCATCTTCCTATTAAGGTGGCTACTTTAGTTCCCACAACATCCTCAACAAAGCCTTGCACCTGCAGCGCATAATTAGCTCTTTTTCAGTAGGAAGGCTCAATAAGTATGATCAAATGCATGACTCAGCAATGTACTTCTTACTTGGCGAGGATTGCGGTCAAGGAGAGACTGCTCTTTAAACTTGAGTTTACAAGAATATTGGCGGTTGCCTCGTATACTCATTGTTCCATGATGATCACAGTATACTTTACCAAGGATGAGGTTGTAAATAGTGGTTGTAACCTGAAATAGAGAAGCACATCATCAATTGCTTGACATGGCAGAATGTGATCACAGTTAAAAAAATTGAGCTTCTGGAACCTTAAAGAGGACAATTACACTACACACCTTACTCCATTGAAATATTTCACCATCATCAAATTCCAGGGTCAAAATGCCAACTGGATCTAGTTGAATAGATCGCCCCCAAAATTTTGACCTGAGATTGCTGTCACCCCAAAACTTCCAACCTTTGCCTTCACAGTGGCAGGCAATTAGCATGGGGTGGTGACTGACCTATTAATGGAAATGATGAACAGGCTCATATCCAAATACAAAACCCTCTCGTGCATCTGAGTTATAAAAAATTTAACATATGGAGTTAAAGAAACCAAATTCATCATAAACAGAGTTTCAAAAGACAAGGGCACAAGACAAATTGGGCAAGTTTTCTGAAGGCAATATTCATGTTAAGCATGCTTGGATGTAGTTGGTTGCATAAAAGGGCTTGCATGTTATGTTGTGGAAAGAAATCAACTAGACTAATTCAAAGACACTGGCCATGGTTATAAATCATGCCCCTTTATCATGTTGATGGAATTAACTACTTATGCCCTCCAACTACTAACTGTTTTCAATCAACAACTTCTAGTGTATGTTCAGAAGAACAGCCCCCACATGAAAATCTTACCAGTCAGCATCTAAACAGGCCAACATGAAAGCGGCTATCTTGTGAATACGTAATTAGCGAACACTCCAAAAGAAACATAATCTAACTAAAAAATCTGATATATGTAAATTAATTACATATATTCACACTCGAAGGGTCAGGATTCACATATAATTTGGCAACGAATAAAGATTATTGAAAATACTACAAAAAAAGACAGAATATGACAAAACTGAAAAGACATTCAAGGTGATTGATGCTTATTTCCAAAAAAAGCTCAAAAAGTGAAAGTTTCTTAGGTTAGAACCAAATTAAGGGATAGAGTCTTCACAAACTCTTTCGGACTAGCTTACGTTTTCTGAGTGACTCTGAGAAACTAGTGACTAGATGAACAGCTAATGAACTGATCATGAATACCTACATTCAAGGCCTTATAGCAAGTAATGAGAGAGAACTACATATTATACAATCGACTGCAAGGTTCGCCATCTTGGTACTAGACCCCGTACTAATACCATCATATTACAGTGTCAATATGTAGGATGGTACAAGAGGTCAAGAGATGTACCAAGTGTTGGTATGGTACAAGACTGCATCCCAATTCGGTATCAGTAAGGTACATTCGATATGGTATGATATCAACTGGTACAGCAAACTTTGATTGATTGTTTTGCAGTTATATGTTTTTGCAGCAACAGGATATGAATGTCGATAATTGTGAAATTTGTGAATATCCATCATGATAGCACTTCTGAAAAGAATTCGAGAGAGCAAGTTTATTCACTTTTATTTTATGAGAAAATGGGAGAAAGACCCATGTGGATAAATAAAACTATATAATTGATGGGCAAGTTCCAACATCAGAGGATTGAAATGCAATGTCCCACATCTCTCTCTCTCTCACACACATACCAAAACAAGAAATAATTAAATAAATACATAAACAAAAGGATCCCAAGAGCAAGATTAGATCTTTAACTGAGCTGATTAACTAAGCAATCAAGATGAATGGCATTTAGACCAATATATTTCATAACATGACTTGCAATTTTAACAGGAATACCACATCTCTAATTCCTTGGCCTTCTTGCCACATTAAGCATCAAATCCTCAATGTACAACTTCAAAACTTATGAAAAAATCAAGAACTTTGAGTATTAAGTATCACGCCCAGTAAGGAAGATGACCATATCTCAAGGATGCAAATCTTAACCTGGGTGAATGCATCTTAGACTCTTTGACAGTTCGAAATATTATCAAATAACTTAGAAAAAGTGAACTACAATAAGCTTTAAAATAATGATGCAAGCAATAAAATGAAAAGTAATCAAGAGCCTCAAATCCTAACTTACATGATAGAAAACAACATGCCTTAGGGTATATGAGACTGAATACTTAATAGCATAAGTTATTTCATTAACAAGCATTATCATCCAATAGCAATTTAGAAAATGATTGCCAAGACACTTCACAAAATTCAATGATAAAATTTAGTTTCACAAAAAAGGGTATTTATCAAGATTCATTGTGCTTCAATTTTAGAGCTAATAACCAAAGAAAATGGATTTTTGCAAATACACCTTCCACACCTCAAAGAGCTCTTTTTTTTTGAAAAAAAAAAATACATCTCGAAAAGTGAGATATGCATATACACATGCCCCTAGTCTCAAAAGTCTTAAAGTTGCATATATTTTCCACCAAAAATATGAAACTTGAAGAAATGCTCCCCCCCACCACCAGGGTTTAGACTGTCTTCCAAACAAAAGTAGCTTCGACAATATAAATTTTCACATGTCCACTTCTCCAGAAGTCCTTAATTTCTTAAACACCCCTCAAAAACTGAAGGTACATAAAATCTAGGCCTTCTAAAGAGTAAGCCAAACCTAGCTCAAGTTCAAGCTCATTTTGTAACGCACCCGAGCTTTAGCCAGCTCATGTACACTTGATCCAAACTTGAGCTGCTTATGACCAGCTCATTTAAGAGAACTGGTGAGAGTTGAAGGTCCTTTAAGGCTTTCATAAATATGTATGTTTTGCACTAATTTACACTACATTATCTCAATGACCTATTCAAAATACATTTTATATAGATTATGTTAGCCTTTAACCAATAAATGAAAACCACATATTCTTATTTATAAATTATTATTGACATATAATAATATATATATATATATTATTTATTTATTTTTTTCTATTTTGAGCCTAATCAAGCCAAGCAAGAGACAGCCAAGCCTAGCCTAGCCCTAGCAAGGCTTGTTTACTGGGCAGAATGAATTTGAACTGTCTGAGTCGAACATGAGCTGCTCGCAAACAACTCATCTATTTGACAGCCCAACCATTGGGACAACATTTCAGATATAGCCCATAAAGTTTTCCAAATTTATAATAATTAAGGTCATAAAATTAATCTCAACCCAGTCAAAACAAGTTAGGGATGATATTTTTTGGAGGGTAGGAGATTTTTAAGCAGCGTATAGGCAAAAATCCTAGAAAAGAAATCCTTCTGATACAGATTAATCCCAATCTGACAAAGATATGAAGCTCACTGATACTGGAAAAGTAAGATTGGAAGAAATATCATTTGCCATAGTGAGAGATATCTCATACTATTTTAGATAGATTAGTTAATAATAACTAACCTTCTCTGAGAAGAAACGAACCCCCTTCTCAACATACTCAGCTTCATATGTTTCTCCTAACAAAGGATTGAATGGTTTGCAGAGTCGGCCATCAGAAGAAGCATATCCAGAGACAGCAAATGCAGCTACTTTCAGAATTCTCATGAGGGCATTCCCCTAGATACAAAGAGATAACAATAATATTATTAAAAATGTCACAGAAGTACATTATTACTGAGTTCTGGTAATGTTTTTTTACATACAAGCCTCTGTAAACAATTAAAAACCCATGACAATCCCAGAAATGGATTTTGAAATTGTACTGAAAGCCATCAAAGTGCATCTTTGCAGAAGGAAACTACTTTTTCAGTTTAAGAAAAAGTATCCACCAATTTAATTCACAAGAGGAATCACACATAAAAAAGTAGAAACTTTATTATAGCTATAAATTCCATAAATCCAAACAATGCCTGTTAACAGAAGGAACAATTTTGGGAATAATTGACATAATAAAAAGATTCCAACAAAAGGAAGAGACAAACACCGGCTGTTTAGTAAGCTCACATGCATCACATGTTCAACCATGGTTTGCCAAACTGACTCGAACCAAGTGGTCCGTTATGGCCAATGCCAACTCGAAATAGTTCAGCATGATCAAGTCGGTTCGGTTATAAAACCCCTCTCCAACCCCGGTTTGCTTAAAACCTCCATCAATTCATGCCTCTCCAACT
>KE505118.1:143493-172198 GCA_000441515.1 Elaeis oleifera
CCCCCCCCCGGCACCCTGGCAGCGGCGGCAATGGCGGCGGAACCCTAGCCATCATCGAAGCTTCCCTATTCGGCCGCTCCAAGCCTCCCACCTGATCCCCCAACCCCTCGCCCTCTCTCAGACTCTCTCCCTCTCTCGCCCACTCAACGGTCGGCGGCGGCTCCCTACTTCCCCCCTCCCCCTGGCACCCCTAGCGGCGGCGGCGGCAACGGAGGAACCCTAGCCATCATCTAAGCTTCCCTGTTCAGCCACTCCAAGCCTCTCACCCGATCGAGATTCCTAAGGATGGAAAAACCAGAGGAAAAAGGGGAGGACGGAAAAATTAACAGGTAAGGCCTTTTCTCACATAGGTTGATCATTTTTTATCCTTTTCAATTCTTTTCTTTTCATTTCATTCTCTTTTTTCGAGATCTATGGTGAAGGAGAGCACCTGAGGGAGACCGGAGGGTTCTTTAGATTCTAGTTGGGATTTTTTTGGAGTTGTGGCGGTGTGAGTTGGTGAAGGAGAGTACCTGAGAGGGAGATCGAAAGGGTTTTTAGGTTTTTCTCGAGCATATGGGATTTTGTGCCAGTTGTGGTGGTGTGAGTTGGTCCCTTGAGGTTTTGAAAGCTTAATCTTGGTGGAAGCAAGATATTTTGTAGGGTTTGGGATTGCCGGATGGGGTTGCCGGTGGTGGTGGCACGACGGTGGAGATGGGGAAGGAGAAGGGAAGATCGGTTCGGATATACCCGACCCGACCCATCTTTGGAGCCCGACCAGGCCCGACCCGATCCGAGATGGGTACGGGGCGGGTACGAGTATGGTTTTTTCTTGTCAGGGCAGGTACGGCATCGGCCGACCCGACCCGTTGCCACCCCTACATGCGAATCGAGTTCAGAGGAGGGAAGGTACTTCCCCTAAATTAGGAATTTCTATATTCATTGTTATGTTTACATTAAAGAATAGAAAAACTTACCCTCCCTAATGCAGGAGGGATGGATATTCATGGAATACAATGTCTGAAGTCATGTCACGTGACAATCATATGTTCACAGAGATAGACGACAGGGGTACATTGCAATGAAATCTTAAGTTTGGAGGTCTAATTAAAAAAATTCGAAGTTTTGGGATGTAAATGCAAATCACGAAAAGTTGGAGTGTCACTGTAATTTTCTCTTATTTTAACACCGGTACTTCAATTAATCTAGATGACCACTATGACAAGAGCAACTCAATTCTATTAACAAATTTAATTGTTAAGCTTATGTATGTATATCGAATGCAAAATATAGAGAGAATGGAAATAGATACAACAAAGAGTTTCGGCATAAATTCAAACAAACTTCCTAATTTGATTAAATTACCAAATATACTAATATGCGAAGGGTAGTGAAGATTGATTCATCTTTAATTAATTTTTTAAAAAAAAATAAGACAAATGCATGAAAATAAAGATGGAACTATCTACTTAGTTTGGGACTGTCTTCATATGGACCTAACCAAGTTTGTGATTGGGTTAAGGATTTAGAAGCAGTCGCCTCCACTTCCCAAATAAAGAATGTAACAAAGTAAATCTCCAATGAGATCAAGATCTGTTTTATATATCATTGGCCTAACCTAGACCTTTTTATTATTCCAAGACAGGTCAATTAGGTATCAATGAGTTCACATCATTGGACCTGAAGGCAACTGACTGAGACCCAAAGTCTGGCTTTTGAACTTGCTCCCCATCATAGGATGTCAAGTTTGAGTTTGGCCTTGAATGTCTTGGATCCAAGATTAATCTAGGTATACTCAAACCACTTGCATTTATAATGAAAATAAGAGTGAGTTTGCTATTGCCAGGTTTGTAGGGCATGCTCATAAATTTGAAGAAACCAAAAGTGTCACCTTGTAAGGTAGAAGGTGGTTTTTCAATCTTTGCCAAAAATTACTTCAGGCTTGAAATTATTAGAAACGCATACAAGAGCATGATATTTCTAATGGTATTTAAAGGGAAAAAATTGCTGTCTAAAATTTGTGCAAGGACATTAAGAAGCAATGCTAAAAGGTTGACATAGGCTCAAACACTGCAAATCGGACAAACGATAAATGTCATCAAAAAAAGATGATGGTTCAATTGCTAGTGTCCTGGAGGGCCAGAATTGGATCAAAACAAACTTTGTGATGGCTAAGTGAGAGACTGATTATTTTTTAATGATCACAACCAAAAAAAAAGGAATTTCTGATTGGACAAAGGAGTCAGAATTGAAGACTATCAGTACCAAATTTGAGAAACATGGTGGAAATGACACTTTCCTGTTTCAAGACCAGGTCTTCTCCTGAACAAAGAATAGAGCCAACCGGTGGACTAAGTCTCAATACCCACAAAAGGATATTTTATTTCCAACACACATTTTTTGTCAATATATTCTTAAACATTTGATTACACTTAGTGGATAAAGTATAAATTACGGTGAACAAAGTAACTATAGGAGAATGGATGTGCGTCAAAGCTTGGCAAATGTATCATCCATAATCCAGATTAACAAATTGAGCATGGGAAAATCACTTCAGTGCAGATCCTAAATCACTTGTTAGCTGCCTTCATATCCAGCATGGAGTCAAAAATAGCATCCGGATTCAGGTTACCAGCAAAGGTGGCATCATCTCAAACTTCTCGTTTTCTCACATAAGATAAATTTCACATCCATGCAACAACCTTATCTCAATCAAAGATCCAGCCAACTACATTCTCCGTCAAAAAAAGACAAACAACTACATGCGGTCTGCCAAAACTTGACACGGTAACTAACTACTGTTTCATGATGATGTTCGAAGCTTGCTGCCTCATGCATACCGTCTACTATGACACTGCAGTGGTTCTCTTCACTTACAATACCACATCACAATACGAACAACAGGAAAAATATAAACAATAATTATCATACCCCTTAATCACATTAAGGCATAAATAACATCATAATTATCAGACCTGTCATCTTAGCTATGTACTCCAAACTTCCTCCACATTTTTAGCTATAATAGATGGGTGAGCAAACCATTATACGATCTTACAACCCTATTCGATCCTCCAGAACCCAAATATGAACTGAAGGTGATTATTTTTTCCAGACAACCAGGAAAGAAAAGGCAGAAAGTAAAGGATAAATTTGAAAACAAAACTGTTTTTTTTTTTTTTCTTTGAATGAAAAGGATGGTGAAGAAGAAATAAAGACATCACAAAAGCCAAAAAAAAGACATCACTTAAATTCCAATCCACGTTTTCTTCCTAAAGAGAAGACAAGAAAAAGAGAAGCAAATTCTATTTTTACCTGATCTGTACCTCTTCCTCGATCTATCTCTTCCCATGACTAAAGATCCAACCACCTGTACCGAAATCCAGCTGTGTTTAGGCTGGATACGAACCCTAGATTCATGCCACGGAGCCCCCCCTATGAGTGGGGCTCGTACAGTACGAACAAACTCCCAACCTAGACACCCCTAAACGCATCTAAACACCAGCGTCCAAAGAAGACGAAACAGAGCTCTCTCACTTCCCCGTCACGAAGTCAAAACAGACATCATCTTCTAGCTCAAAAAACAAACACCGAGCCCACGGCTTTCCCTCGAACGGGGAGGAAGCGACACAGAGAAACCACCTTAAGCCCGAGTTACGTTCCGAGTTACGTTGCACCGCTCCCTTACCCTCTACCCGTTCCCCACCCGCGGTGACGTGACCCAAAGGCATTGGCGCTCTCGCAGCGGTGATGTGACCCACTCCCAGATTTACAGCAAGTGAACGCTTAGTCCCAAACAGTAAACATGGGATTAAAAGGCGATAAAAAGCGATTTTATGGTGGTGAAGACGAGATAAAGGTTGGAGATAGACTGCAATGGCTAATGGTTAAACTGCCACTTTTCTTCAGGTGAACGAGAGAGAAACCCTATGGTTCTTAGCGTGATCCCCGAGCTCAGGTATCTAGGCGATAAAAGAGCAGAGAAGCGACGGGATTGGAAAGGCTTTTTACTGAGTTGTTGGATTTAATCAGATCTACATTTGGAAAAAATTCTCGAGACCGCCAAAAGGGATCTGATCCTGATCTGATGCGATGCGATGCGACCCTTTTTTCTCTTTGAATAAAAAATGGAGAAACGGTGAGAAAGCGATTTTATTTATAAATTTGGTGGTTTTTTGTGGTTGGGATCGACGCACCTTGAGATAGACGACGCCGACGGGCTTCTGGGGCTGGCGGCCGGCGGGATCGGCCCGGGAGAAGCGGGCGGAGGCGTCGCCGATGAGGCGGACGTCGGCAGGCACCGGTGGGGCGGGCCTTCACGGCCGCGGATCTTGGAGTAGGAGAGGACACCGTTCCGTAGCGAAAACCAGCGCGACCGCCACCCCTTGCCGTAATTCGTCCACTTATAGAGCAAACCCGCGACGCTGACATCCGCCGCCGCCGCGCCACCCCGGCATTGCTGTCCGATCCCAACTGCGGTGTCTCCGGCGAGCGGTCACCGCCGGCGCCGGGCAGTCGAGAGCGATGCAGCAGAGCGGGTGCATCTCCCTGGCTCGCATTGCGATCCCTCCAAAGCTCACACTTTTGATCCCAGTCCTCCCATCAAATCTCTCCTCTCCTCCACCGGGGCCACCGGAGAAGTGGATTCCAATAGGATTTGGGTTCCCTCGTTAGAAAATCTGCCTATAAGCTCTCCGCAAGGGAGAGACGCAGAGAGAGAGAGAGGGAGGGGTGGATGAGAAAGAGGAGGGACTGAAACATAAATAGGACGAAGGAGGGGGAGGGGATGGGAAGATTCGAAATGGGGTTGGGGGTCGGAGTTGTCGCTGGTGGGGACTTATATTGTTCCTCGTGAGGATGGCGACGTGTAACTCGAAGGGATAGCGAGAGATAATGTTCATATTTTTTCAGAGATTATTAAACAGGGGATTATCTGTTAATAAAAGTGATTTTTTTTAAAACTTCTGAAGAATAAAAGTCGCAGGCACTGTTGGACTTGGATGTACTGGAAAGAATCGAGGGTGGGAAATGAGGGTGGCTTGTGTTAGGTTTAAATTTAATGATAGACTTTAACAAGTTAGGAGATGAACTTATAAAAGGGGCATCTACTACGATATTGACATCTTTAGTTTGATATTTACTTGATTTTTCCCAGCGGATTTTGTTGCAAGGCTTTATTAATTGTACGGATTCCTAAGATTTTTTTTTTTTTTCAAGAGTCTAGATTTATTGTTTTGATTGCTATAAAGAAAGCACCTAACTTGTCTGCCCATCCGAGCCTTGGATTTTTTGAATAAATAATAGATGTTCCAGATGAAAAAAGAGAAAGTAAATTTTTTGAATAAAATTGTTGTTTGACAAAAATCAATATTTATATATTATTATGTTGTTTTCAGATCACACTCTAAGTATGTATGAAAAACTTGATAGAAAAAATAATAATAATAATAATATATGCACTTAGTTACAATGTAAAACAATAGAATATTTAGCAGAAGGTCACTGGTGTTCATGTTAAATTAAGGTGGGTAAAATATAGAAAATAGCTAATGTAAAACCTTTTGCATGAATTTATGGCGTGATAGATGACCTTTAAAATAGTCATAATAACAATTATAGCGGCATACCATTGTAATGCTAAGCCATGAATCATACATTGGTATCATGTATTCTTAAGGTAATTAATTTCTTGTTTATGCAAAAGTGGGATTTGATTGGTTTCCAAGCAGAAACTATTGCTATGGTCGAAGTTGGAAATAAGGGAATGAGTTGGAATTCCTTTGTTGGGAATTAATTTTTCTCCAAAATCTTTTTTGATAATTAGGATGGAAGGAAATCTGGCCAAATATTAGAGCCTATAATTTTACCATCTACACCAATTAAGTCCTATTTCTAGAGAGAAATAGACAAGTTAACTTAAAAAGAGATCTTGATCTTGTATCATTATCTCAACATTTCTTCTAAACGGAGAGAAAACCTAAAGTTATACCCAATGCCTTGGGTTTGAGTTAATGAAAGTACAACCATTGGTAATCCCAACATATTATATTTAACTATCTCCTAGATATAATAATTTTCTATTTCTAATTGTACACAGGTTGGATCATGATTTTATTATTTTATAATAATATATCATTTTATAATAATATATTATTTTACTATATTAATAGAATTTGGTAAATATTAATGTAATCTAAGACCCATGTGGGATATTGATACTGATGAAAACTATTTTTATTAATATTGGCATATATCAAGCAAATAAGGTAATTAATAATATCATTAATTTTTTATTAATTGAGTAATACTAATTAAAGTTCTTTATTTGATAAATTTAATAATATTATATTATTATTTTGATTAAAAATTTATTTATTATAGCTTTAATAGTGATGTTATTAAAGATGTCAATATGGTGAATGAAAAGCTCTGTACTTTTAGAGTCTCTATTTTAGTGTACACGCACGTATATACATATATATATATATACATATATACATATATATATATATACATATATACATATATATATATACATATATATATATATATACATATATATATATATTATTAGAACAATTCTTTTGTATGCTAGTGCTGGCTTTTTTGGATAATGATGATCCTATATATAGGGCAATATGTGAGGGTTTTTACTTAACCACGATTGTGTTTTATATAACTAACATTAGAATTAGATGTGATTATGTGGTCATCATTGAGTGAATTATTAAACCACGAGACAAGTTAATTAGATTTTTAGGATTCAACATTATTTGATTTTTGATCTACTATAACATTGCAACCTCTTTTATAACATCTCATGTGTGAAAGTTCATCTAGTTGTAAAATTTTATTTCACTTAGAAATAACTTTTCATCCAACCTCCACTATACAACATGATCATAGTTGAAGGCAGGAGATGTTTAGATGTTCTATATATATAGAATGATTCCTTTTCCAAATACAAGAGAGACAAAATTTCGGGCTTGATTATATAATGTTCTTCTTCTACTTCTTCTTCTAATTTTATCGATTTTTGGATTTTCACTACTGCATCCTTCTTTGGTGGAGCCTTGTATCTAACCATTTTAATACTTATCTTAATTATCTAATTGATCTTCAAATCATAATTTCCAGTCGCAGTCAAGAAACTTTTTTTCAAGATAAATATCATTCATACAAGGTTCCATTTGTCATCATCTTGCACATGCATGAACAAGCATCTTGTTTGTCCACACCCAGTGACACAATCATTTTTAGTACCAGAGGGAAAACTAATAAAATGCCTAGGTATAAATCTGCAATTGTGACAAGACAAATGAAAACTAATGCTGCCTATCTAAACTTTGTGCTACGTCTATTATTCTTAAATTTGTCAAAAATGAATGTAAACGATCTAAAATAATTTATCAATCATGGAATAATGGCTTGAATGACTTCTATCCATCAACTCCAATTATCACCTTTTGTATCCTAATAAAGTTTCCTTTTTTTTCTAATATTGAATCACTTCTATGTTCCATGTCATCATGTCTTCTCCAATCTTTAATAGATGCTTCTCTCTATTGATCTAGTTCCAGGGAACATAAGATATCATCAACTTAAAATAAATTAAATAATGATATATATATTATTAAAAAATTATAATTTTAATATTTCCTCACCATTTAAATCACATTCAAGTAAACTTCAGAAAGAAGAAAAAAAAAATGAAAGCTCTTCTTTTTATATCACTTTTTTTTTATTTAATTCGCCTCAACATTCTAATGCAGTACTACAAGTCCAATTTAGGTGATGACTGATGGGTGGAATAAAACGTAGGGTATACGTAGGCCCTGACTCCCAAGCCCACTCTCTCGTTGGAGAAGAAAACCCGCACGTCTCGGAGATGCAACTGCCGAAAGCTGAGGACCACATGGGACCCAGCAACGAAGCACACATGGCATCACCTCCTCATCCCTCGCCGCGGGCCCCGCGTTCGTTCCCGCGTTTCTCCTCCGCCTACCACGGGTCCACCGGCCCTCAGGCATTTTACGGCCTACCGCCGTAGCCCGGACCACTCTCCAGCTAGACCGACTGGTTCAACACGTACGGTCCTCGAGCTCGAAGACCACGAGGACCACAGAACGGACGGCCCGGATCACCCCAAACCCCGGATGATGCCAGATATAAAGCCCATGGTGCCAGGTACGGCTCCACTGGGCCCGAGTTTTTGTACTAGTGCCAGGTGGTTCCAACCCACAATACTAGAACACAGACAACCATAAAGAAATTTAAAAACAAGAAAAAAATATATGCTGCCAATCCGACGGTCTGAATTGCTCTGATCCTAATGCAGTACAGCTTTTCTGTGTGTACTTGAGGACATTGTTATTATATGACACAAAAGAGTTGGTCTTGGTGCATAGAGGTATACTAGCGGCCAAGCTAAGGCTACGGTTTTTTAATCTCAAAGCAATGGTTTATTGTCTAACCTCTTCTTTTTAGCTTTTATCGCCAGTACTGGCCTCAATAACTCTCACTGACATTGAAGGTGTGGGGCGGTTGGCTGAGGGATTTGACCATGCTAGAAAGAGAGAATAGACAGTAGAGACTAGGGACCAAAAGGAGGTTTGATGCATGATGTTTTTTTTGAAAAGAATAAGACAGGCAGTTTGTTAGTCTATTTTGTTGAACAACCTCATTATCCATAAGTAATAAAAAACAAAAGTATTTAGAAATCCAAGGTTCTTGTGATGTCCTTTTCAGAATTCATTATAAATATTAAAAATAAACCATATTTGCATATCTAAACAATCCCTCCCACCTACGGTGAATGGTCAAACCACTTGAGTTATTGCTTTTCTATAAGTAATGTTTATGGTGCAAACGGGATATTTATTGAAGTATTTAATTTTTCAACAACTGTCATGAGAGACGGTTCGGATTAGAATGAAGGCATGACCGAATCTTAATTGGTGGTTTTGGAGTAGCTGAAAGGTTGCCTATCTATTTTTTGTTGCGATAATAGTCTATCTATTTAGGTTTGCCTTTAAGTTTTTTTGGTTGTTTTATTTGCTTGTGTATTCTTTGATAAATGGGTGGTTTCTAGATTTAAAGTTCCATTAGTTATAATGATCAATTTGTTATGGAAACTATTGTGAAGCAATAATATTTAAGCGAACTTTAATTATTAAGTGCCTTTTCTTTTGACTATGGTTATCACTGGGGATGGATTGGTCGTTTTTTTTTTTTTTTTTTGGGAACAAAAAGCTATTGAATCTATGGTATTAGAATACTTCCCTTATGATAATATTCTATATTTATAATATTTGTATACGAGTATTAGAATTATAAGTAATTATTGTTTTAACTGCAGAGTTCTGATTATCGTATTTCAATTGTACCGAATACCAGCCTTTGTGTGATATATATATATTTCCTAGCATGAGCATCATCTCTCATTCTTTCCTAAATATTGAAACACCAAAGCAAATGTTTAGCTACATTTTCTTGTGAACTGTTCTGGAGTATGCATGATAAGGATCTCCAGAACCACTGTCGTGGCCATGATCATGACATGGTAACTACTGTCATGTAGAACCACGTGAAAGATAAAGATTGCATCTATAAAGGAGGACAGTGTAATTATCAATGGGTTGTATATTTTGTTCAAATGAAAAGAAGATTGCTCTGAAATCCCGACACTTAAAATGAAGTAACATGTCTTTTTTGGTTAGAACAACATGAATGAAGTAACTTTTATTGGTAGTTGAAAAGCTTATTTTGATAAAAGAAAGAATAATAGCATTACTTATTCCTGGACTTGACATTGTCAAAGTTTTAAAATTAAAGAAGAAAAACACATGCAATAATATATATTCATTTTATGTGCTTTTTGTCACTCAATTTGGTACTGCCCAAATCTCAACCAAACATAGTTGAGCAATCTGGTGGATGAAGATTGGTTTGTTCGGCTCGGTGGGATTTAGGATGATATGAGAGACGACCTGCAACCAAAGAGAAGCGATTAGAAGTTGCTAGAATGTATCCAATGGGAGATTTTTTTATGCTTAAGTTAAATAAAATTTTAGAAAGAATAATAGAGAACCGAGAAGAGCAATGAGGTGAGATCAAGGTGGAAGCCTTCCTTACTAAAGGTCCTTTGGCCTAGTTTATATAGAAAAAAATGAGAGTCCATCGCGATTTGGTCATTTAATCTTTGAATAAGCTATTATACTCTATTTTGACATACTGTTCTAAATAATTACATCCTTCTTATCTGATATGTTAAGATCATACCGAACTGTAACTGCCCATGCTGTTCACCTAAAGGCTTGCTCAGCTATTGATTTTTCATGCATCACATTCATCCAACTATTGGTCGGTCTAGTTGGCAAGCATGATTTTAGCGGGCATCAAATCCGAACTATCTCAAAGTGCCTCCAAAAGGTTAATTTATTCTTTCTCTATTTTCCTCCCTCAATATGTATATGAACAAAGTTAGGAATCTAATTTACCATGAAGATAGGATTTTTGAGTTTTAATTGCATGAAGCTCATGCTTGGTGCCTATCACATGATTTAGGTAATAGTTTGGAGTATTTGTTTTTATTTTTTGTAGCTTTCTTTCAAATAGACTGGGGTTAAGTTTTAATATTGAAGCTAATCCGATTCTAGGTTTTGAGGTAGGCAGTGTGAAATTAGGCAAATTATAATGTTCAAGCTGAGCGAGTGACTGTCCTTCTATATATGAGATTAACTTGATTACAAGGGTACCCATGAATCACCTACTTCCCCAACACTATCCCACTAAATAATCTCTCAGGTGGGGAAGGAACAAACTCATGATTGAAGGTTTTTCAATCTCTGTGACAAATCCTATTATGCTCCTAGGTTCAATCTCATCTCACTCTGGAGTTGATATTTGACAAGATTTCCACACAAGGAAAAAAAAATTGCAACGAGTTTTTCTTTCCTTCTTTATTTTCCTTTATTTACGTAGAATTTTCATTTACCAATAAACTACTTAGGGTTTTAGTAAGATCCATTGATTTGGACCTGATTTAGACCCTAACTGATCTTGACACAAATCTGTAGACTTATTCTGCTCGGCTGTAGAGCCAAAAATAGACCCATCAAAGGTTTTAAGTCCAATCAGTCTTGTACCCAGCAAGACTCCACTGTATTACGACTATGGGACCGAATTTTATGGAATTCAGTCCATTTAGAACTCCCACCAGGAATTTTGAACTTTACCCTTATACCATTTGCATTTTTTATACAATTTATTAGCTATATTTCATGACGGTGGCGATAGCAAACTTTTCTAGGGCATGGAAGGAATTGAGAATACGAAATATCATAATATGCATGGAACTTGTGCCCAGATGTAACCATGCTTGATCCAAACTTTGCAAGAATCGATGAGTATTCAACCATTCCTATGATAAGCACCCAAAGTAATTTGGTGAAGCCACACCATACGCAGGCTCAAGATCTAGACCCAGCGCCCATTTCAGACCACCAGCTCAACTGGCCATTCGGGTGAAGCCCATGATAAATACCCCAACTAACAATCTTGATTATATAGTTGGCGGGCAGACTTTCCTCCAAACAAATAGTAAGAACGTAGCCAAACGTCCTAAAGAATCAGATCTGACAAACCTACAAATTCTGACTAAGGCTTAATCTCCAAATAAAAGAGATACCAAGAGACCTCGAGATAAGCAAGTTGAACTGAAGAAAGACTAAGAGAAGAGCACTCCGCTCTTTCGCAACCTCTCTTCTTTTTTTCTCTTTACTATTCCTCAAGCTTCGACTGACTTAACCATCAGAGGATCCCCATCGGAATACCTCATGTAAGTGTGGATTTTCTTTGCAGATCCCCCTCGACATCCTAGACTCTTGGCTGCACTTATCTCCAGCCACATTAGCAATCTTCCGAAGCCTTGTGGCGATAGTAAAATTTGAGTCTGTAGCTAGCATGCTTCAACTCAACTTGTAGACTTGATGAACTCTGTATAATCCTGACTACCTGATTGGATAAGGATTGAGTTAAACATCTTAATCCTTCTATGAGTTTGGGCCAGAGTTGAGAGATACTCAAGTCCCACTAGTAGCATCATATGTTATCTAATTTAAGAGGTGTTTGCTTCGCAATCGGAATTAGAATGAGAATGTAAATCAGAATGGATAAGAATCAGAATTGGAATGGCCAAATCTTCCATAATGTTTGATTCATGATCGGAATCGAAATCAGAATCGGAATTGCAAAAAAAATTGAATCCTTAGGGGAGAGTAGGAATTGAGTTTTAGATAAATTGAGCCATTCTCATTTTGTCCGGAATCGGATTAGGATTCCTTCCAATCAAATAATTGAATAGGAGTCACCTACTTTCCCATTCCGATTCCAAACCCCTAACTCTTCCCAACCAAATGCTCCCTTAATTTACTAAGAGAAAGAGGAGGAGATCTATCTATTCTATGATTATCTATGTTGAATGAGTTGGAGGTTCACCATCCTAGACTTGCATCCAAAACGTCCAATTGCCATCCAGAGAGGGAGACAGCTCTAATGCAATATGCACGATGTGAGCATTAGTTGGCACGGTTCCTAGAAGATACATGTATCTAAGTTTAACTTTATGGTGGTGTCTTATTTGTACTTTTGGTTGGTATTTTCTAAGTTCTATATATGCATGTTAATTTTCTCCCCTTTCTTTGGGGTGTTTGGTTACAAAAACCCTCTGATCTAGAGAAATGCTGTTGAAACTTGGAAAAGTTCAGATCTAAAGGAGAGCAGACGTGGCTCATACTTCTTCACCAAAGGATATCAATTTGTGAATCCAACTGACATCATATCGAATTAAAAAAAAAAAAACGTTAGACGAACATAAGCTGTCTCATGAACCTGCCTCATGGTACCAAACATTTTCCTACCACTAACTTGTAGTCCCCAGTCCAAACAATCGGTGGCTTAGCCTCATCATCCCTTCCTCATGAATCACACATGCAAGCAAAGCCAAAGAACCACATGCTGTTTCCTTAATCCACACGACTTTGCACATGGAATCTCTTTTCCTTCCCTTTCCCTTCTAGTTTTTCTATATCACTGTTCTGCGTCTAGAGAGACTGCCTCATGTCTGAAACCTTTTCTATCAATGCTCCTCAATCATGGTGGCCTGCTGCTGTAAACTTATTATAATGAATTCTAATTATAGTAAGGTTCTAAAACCCGACCGATGGTCAAATTTAATATTCTTCATGCATGTTGGACACAATTTAATATAAGAAAATATAAACTAAATCTACTTCTCTGTTACATCCTTTGCAAGTTAATTGCACTCCTTGAATATACAAAAGCTTACCATAGAAAGGTAGTAATTTCATTCTAGTGTTGAATTCTTCATCCATTTTGCCTCTGGATCACATTGCATGAATGAAACTTTTGTCCATTTATTTCATTTAAATATGGAGTGCCACCATCATATCAGACCTCATGATAAGAGGAGAGAGAGAAGTCCAAGTGGCCTCTGCATTGGGTGACAAGAGCAGATGGATAGCTTCAGAAGATATGGCAAATGGCAAACTTCAGACCCACACAAAATGTTTTATAATTTACATACCTAATATATTATATTTCCTATGTCACTGTGATACAATAAGAGGACTAATTCACTAGATATCCCAAACATGACAGCTTAGTACTCATTTTTATTTCACACTGTTGCAGCAAAGTTCTTCTGTTATACATTGGAGTCTTCTCCATGGCCAGAGTGTAATCCAACAAGATGCAGGGATGTTTAATTTCGACTTCTTCCTGCTCGCTGCGCCCTGAAAAGGCCATGTTCTCCTTCTGTCACGCGTCCTCGTGCATGGTAAAAGCTTCGAATAATTATCAGATTTCTAGCATCATAACAGTATGCACCAATAACAACAGTGGCTAATTGTAGGCTTCTAATACTCTTGCTCATTGGGCAGTTTTGAGTCCCCTAGCTAGACTTCTGAAGAAGAAGTGTCCCACAAAGAAGGAGCAGAACTATCTCAATGCTCACCAACCCATGTGTTGTCTATCATGATAGTCTCAAGTTGAACTGGCTCTTTTTCTGTGGGCCACATGGTTCTCTAGGCCGTCACTTCCATGTCAAAGACTACTTCGCATGTTCTCAGTTGCTAATATTTCTTGAACTGTCCCAGTCTCAACAAGGGGGCCTCATGCTATGGTTGTTCACCATGTTTCACGCAACTACTTTGCCTTTGATTGAACCATTGTTGAGAAAATGTACCGCCAAATGTGGTGTTCTTTCCCTTTGTGCAAAGTTAACAAGTTTGTTTTGTAGTGACATCAAATTATTGATCCAGCTGAAAAACTAGCTTGTTTGGATCATTGGATTTCATGAACCCAAAGTGAAAGTTCAGCATGAGGATTCCACTTAAAGCATTAGTTGTCTACATGAATATTCTGCTCTCAACTCTCTCTCTCTCTCTCTCTCTCTCTCACAACCCTCCTCACATATCACCATTTCCACCACCTCAATTAGCATATATAAGATCACCTCGCTTTATTCTAAAGGGTACCCTTTAAAATGCGAAACTATGTATCTCTATCCTTGCCAACCCATGCGTCTCTGTCATGATAGCCTAAACTAAACTAGGACTAGCTCCTCTGGTGTGGGCCACAAAGCTCCCTATGTTGTCACTTCAATTCTAATAGTCTTAATTTCCTGGCATTGCTTTTCTTCCCTAGTCTCAGTACAGAAGAACGAATTGCATTTAAGTACGGGGAAACCCTTCAGCCACATTACCCACAATACTATTGATAAGAGAAATAGGTAAGTTCACAGGCTATATACCACCCATTCAAGTAGCTACCCCACCATTTTAGGGGAAAGAAACAGAAGACAAGTACTTGGTATAATTGTACAAATTTAATGCGTCTTAAATAGTAATATGGAAAATCTAACTAAAAATTGTCCTCCATATGTCCTCGGTGGATGGTTGCGTTGGGTTCATGATTAGTATGGAATCAGAATGGATTGGAAATGATCATATCTTCTGATAAGTTTGATTTGTGATTGAAATTAAAATTGAAATCGAAATAAACTTTAAACATTAAGAAAGAGAATAAAGATTATGTTTCGGAGGATTGGAGTATCCTCATTTTTTTTTAGAATCAAAAGAGAAATGAAACTTTCCCCAATCAAACAGCTGAAATAGGAGCCGTTCATTCTTATTTCAGAATCTAACTCCTCCCAACTAAACATATTCTAATTGTGAAATCAAAACGTACTGTGCTTCTCAAGAATGATGTGCGGTTGGCACTCATGTTTAGAATTTGACATAAAAAATATATTGATTAAAATCTCTACTTTTATTGTAGAAGTCACAGAAAGATCAGCATGCGCTACAATAGTCTTCTGAAAGGCTAGTGGATCAACACATCAGGAGTATTTTGCATGTTACAATAATATTGAGATGGGTGACAAAATCTTGATTTTTAAATTATTAAATTCCAAGAAGTGACAGTGGAGGATGCTAACAAAAAGAAAGGAGGAAAAAAAAAGAGGAAAAAACAACATCATTTGGATTAGGTAATAGAATCAATTATGATTGTAACCTGCAGTAAGCAATCATGGAACAATCGCTTTATATCACTTAGTTGCAAACAGTGGGTTATCCATTAGCTCCAAAAATAATATACTTCAATCAAAGTTTAGGTCTCTCTTGACCCTAACACAAAATGCGCATGATTGGATCCAAGACTTGCATGACCATCTCCTCCAATCTAATCAAGTTTATGCCGACTTCAGGCATCCTTCTCTTCGCTTTCTATTAGGTTTTAAATTCCTAGATCCAATCATGTTTGAAGGCAATGGATCTAAAGTCAGCAGGTTGGCGCCTCTTGGATTTGAACCAAGGTGGTGGCACCAAGTTTTGGACTTCCTCACCAATAATGGTCTGTCCCACCCAAACATCTTATCCCCAACCAAGGAAAGGTGATGAGTAACTTTGTTTTATTTATTTTTCTCAAGGGAACACTGAAATGGAGATTTGGGAGGGCCATGTGTTGGGGACTGTAGGAGGAGAGAGTACCCCTGGCCACAAATGATGTCACTGAGCTCCCCCACATGACCTCCTTCCTAGGTTTTTTTTTTTACTTGGTGAGTGTGCTTCAAATTAAATCAAAAGCATGCACACAAACGAAGTTGGGCCTATATTACCTCCTTTTGTGACTGTCTCTTTCCTAGAAGTACTTTGAGAAGCCTTTTTTTCTTTTTTTTTCCCCCTCTCAAAACTTTGTTTCAAAAATCCAATAACGTGGCTCTACCTCCTGGTGCTACTATCAATGTCCAATCCCTTTTGGTTGAGGTCACTAGGGAAGCATCTTTCCAAGTGGGAACATATGTTCACTCATACCCATATCCTTCTAGATATTATAATAATGTTATTCTATTATGTTAATAATATTTAATATTAACTATGCGGTGGTTATGCCTCTTAAAAGTTTATACCATACATGAGGAAACGGACATGCACGTGGGATGCATCTTGAGCCGTAGACATGCCCATGGGAGTTAGTTGAAAAAGGGTACGGAAAAACTATTTAATGCGCGAGTGATGGTAATGGCATTTGGGGCATGATAAGTGGTTTCAATCCCTATGTCAATTTTGTTTGAACAAACTCCAATGACTTTTATATAAAGCATAATATTTTGAAATCTCCTGCGCACGAAGAAAGAGTAATTCTTTGTACACTATATGCGATGTAGAAAAAAATATACCGTCTCAATCTGGTTGAGTCATGTAATTATTTTAATAAATATTTAATATTTATAATTTTATTTTTTATTTAAAATTTTGAATGACGAAAATATTCTTCTTCTTCTGAAAAAAATTATGACATCCTATGACCATATTATGACATCTTGCGGTCAAATTATGATTTCTATTCATAATTTGGCCAACTGATGTCGTAAAAAAGAGAAGAATATTTTTATTATTTAAAAATTTCATAAATTTTTAATAATAAAAATGCTCTTCTTTCTTTATGACTTCTGAAAAAAATTATGATTTTTTATGTACAGAAACTCATAAGTTGACCACAAAATGTCATAATATGGCCATAAGATATCATAATTTTTTCAAACAAGATGAATATTTTATCATTCGAAATTTTAAATGAAAAATAGAACTGCAGGTATTAAATACGTTATTAAATGTACATTAGAAAGTGATAGCTACATGCTCCAAGATGGATGGGTGGTGCGCTCCATGTCACTTTTATTGCACCATATGTAGTGTACAAAGACTTTCTCCGTGAAGAAAATGTTTGTTGGATTTTGGTGATATATGGCTCCACATATTTCTTAATTAGACGTGGCACTTTGGCGATGGCAAACAAGGTTTTCAGTTAGAACTCTAAGATAGTGCGTGTGTGCGTGTGCGTATATAATCCATATGTTCTTTAGTTTCAACATTTTCCTTCTTAATAATTACAGTGTAAGAATAGTACTTACATATCGATCGCAAAAATAAAGTATATAACTATTCTGCGTATACCTCTCTATGTGAAGTTATATCAATTGCATTTCTAAATTACTTTGTTTACCTTGAAATCTTAGCCCAAACCAATATATAAAGAAAAAGATTTAATGGTTTGGTAGTGGCTTAAATAACAAACGAAAATATGTTCTAATGTTGAAATGAATTAATTAACCTTGAAATAATTGTAGGTTTAAAGAAATGACAAATTTTGTTTCTATAGCCCAAGCCAGTCAATATACCACAAAATGCTAAATTTTTTGAAAGAAGAGAGGCTAGATTTGACAATTGAGGAAGAGCTCTAATTCCGAGACTAATTGAAAAGTTGTGAGTAAAGGTGTTGTAGTTAAGTAGTTTTTTTCACAAAGCAAGAATTTGTTTCTTCTTTATGATGTTTCATGAGTTTTTTTCTTTGATTTTAGATTTGATTATCAATGGTTGTGGTAACGTGAACATCGGCAGCTTCCCATATAAGAGGTAGTTTTATGTTTGAGAAGAGGAAATAAAACTAAAGATATTATCATGAAATGTAGCCATTAGATTTGTTATCTGCTCTAGAAATAGAGGGGGAAAAGATTCTTAGCCACTAGCTTATGCCAAACTTCTGTCCTCTGATTCAATTTCTTTGCACTTTGCAATAGAAGTGCTGATTCCTATATCTGTCACAAGGAAAAAGCAATAGATACACTTTCACTACTACTAGAATTATAGCAAAATGGCATAAATTTAGCTGTGTTCTAAAGCATCTAGAAATGGTTATTTGGTCATGAAAACTTAGGGAAATATGACTAAGAAACATGATTTTTTTTTTTTGGCTATGCCGGGTAATTTACACTGTTTCGGTATGAATACATTCAAAAAAAAAAAAAAAAAACCATCCTGAAGGCCCCTTGGAGTAGATGCCAAGTTGGTCTATAGCAATATGATATTGCTTCAAGCAATATATTATGGCCCACAATAACACCTGCATGTATGGTAAGCAATAATGATGCAAACGTGGGGATAGCTGGGACGCATCCATGAGACAACAAATGAGCACACCTTCGGTAAGAGTTGTCGTTGCCCTTGTGGTGGCAAAAATGCAGAGGCATGTTTTACGTACGTCCCAAGATGACCATGGAAATAGGAATGCGAGTGAGGTAGACAATTTTGATTCACGTCCAACTAGATCTAGACCTAATATGTGCTAGAAGTTGAGGCCAATGGGCTAGGTATGGGTCCCAACCTGAGAAAAGAAGTCCAATCAACTCGGACAAGAATTCAAAACATTATGTCAACTCGATCGAACCAAATTGGCTAGACAAATTTTTAGAATCATAGAAGAAGATTTGGTCCACCAATGATCTATTTTCAACTAGAATGTAGACTACATGTTCGAAGTGGGTTAGGACTGGATCGAGTCAAGCTGCACAAGAACCTAACTAGACTCACTTGCAAACCCAGACAGGAAGGTAGTGAGAGGGGAAGGGTGCTCGATTTATTAGTTGGCATCAGAGAGAAAAAAAATAGAAAAACATATCGAACAAAGTTCATCATCTCTTTGAATTGCAATTGATGTGGGACAGGAGAAGAAGACGAAGAGGAAGAAGGAGAAGTAACGAGAGGAAGGAGGAAAAGAAGACAAAAGGAGAGAGCAACTGAATACTCTCAAATCTCAATATCGCAAAAATAAAATTTACTAATTTCTAAATACAATAAAATTTTTAATTTCTATTTTTGTGGGGAACAGAAGTGCGCATCGATGTCTTATAAGACTGTCCTCCCTTGGCAACAGTCTTAGCTAGTGCCAACACTAGATGGTCATTATAAAACTGGTAACCTCTTCAAGTTGGAATTTGCAGCTCCTTTGATCAGCAAAACCTTCTAGAATCTTTGTTTGTTCTATCAGACATCTAGTTGGCGATGATTCCTCTAAAATAAAAATAATACATTGTTCGGGACACACTAACCCTCTAAGATTGCTAGATGTACTAGAGTTGGCCCCCACCAAATTTCACATAATTTTTAGGTTGGGTCCTTAACAACAGGAGAGTATCTTTATCCAATCACATACTTTTTCCAAAGCTGCCCAACTACTATATCAGCATCAGCCCTAGAGGAGTAAACAGGTGGGATCCAAGTGAAACTTTCTTTCATCCTTTTGACCCAATGATCGAGCAACAAACTGGCAGGAGTGTGGGCTTCATTCCTCCACCACCACAACCATCACCAAGGCATGTCAGCTCAAAGCATCTCAACTTTCCACAGTGCCATCCTCTATGAAGCCCATCATTACCTTCTTCACCAGACTTCTCTCAGTAACAAAACCAACATGAACTGTAGTGATGGCAGAGGAAAGAATGTTGATCATGCATCATGGTAGCGGCCTTGGCACCGCACTCAAGCCAGCAGCTACCTCCAACAACAGCAAACCAGCGGACTGAGAACAAAGCAGAACCATTTCTTCAAATGTAATTGAGATGCTACTTCTGTTCAAGGCCATGGGCTGCAGCATTCCTCAGACAAGCAATGTACCTTGTGTCGTCGATGTCACGGGCCGCAGCTTCTACCAGGAACTAGACATGATTCTTTCTGGCCAGCCAACAAGCATGCTAACAAGTATATAGTTTTGACTTGACATGATGTTTTGGGCACAATAATTATGGAGGTAATCCAACTTAAGTGGTCAGACTAGGCACATGTTGTAAGCCAGCCCATGGAGAATCACCATAAGGCTCTCAAAGAAAGGAGTCTAGATTCTGTCATTAGTAGTCTTGGACCACCTGAATCTACACCACTGAGATTGATGCCTTCATGACAATGTCCTGCTAGCAAACAGTGAATCATCCCTGGCAAGAGAGATTTGAAGCTGGAGCTTTCCTTGTTGCTATTGAATGAAGTGGTTGTCAATCAAAAAGCTTCATGGGATTGGTCAATGTCCTGGCATGCTTGTGTCTCTTGCAGTCTTTGGTGCATTAGATTGGTCAATCTCTGACAACTGGACAAAGGCTAATGCGTCGCAGATGCAAAGCGATAAATATGGGAATTTTATTCAAAATTTGTGGTACCAGCTGCATAATTGGCAGCATGCATGGCCAATAATAGTGATGATAACATTGATGTGACAATTTTTTTTTGTATGAAGACTGCATTTATTTCAATATATTTTAGAATCCTATGAGAGCAAATAGATTTCAGTAGCTATAGTAATCTCACCTGCAACCGATCACTTTGCTGGTGACCAGTTTTGAGTGTGAATGACAATGTTACTCAATGGCCAGATTCTTTTCATTGAACTCACTGTTTCTGAATCTGATGGAGCAATTCTGACATAGCTTTCAGCAGCCACTACATGTAGTTTGCACTCATGGACCGATCGACCCAACTGATTCCTTTCTGCTTTAAATGTTTTCACCTTTTCCCGCTACTCTGCTACATGTTGCCAAGGCATGATGGTCTTGTCCTAGTAAAGCTTTTCAGGAACTGAGAGTTAAAAGGAATTTACCAAAATTTGAAGCATGAAGAGCCCATGACCAAGAAAATTGAGAATATCTTCGCTTTCACTATCATCACCTAACTTCACATGGCTATGTCAAAATTTTCACATGATAATTAAGATTGAGGATTTCATCTTTATATGAAGTTCCCATTGGAAGATATGCGGACACTCCAATCAATTCCCAAAACTTCCACATTTCTATAAATTCACTCGAATAGAACAAACAACTTAGGTGATGATGTTCATTAGATTCTTAAGATGATCCATCTATTACGAACACAATTTTTCCTTCGGGAAAAAAGGCACAATTCCCATTCGTCTTCTAATGTATTGCCTTGTCTTTCTCAGATAACATGGATTGCCTTAATGATGATACCGTATTCAATATAACCTTGTGTACTTCTCCCATCCCCAAGTCCATCGATATTGGTGCTCCATATGGAAGTGCTTAACCAAACAAGGCTACTCAAATGCGATGAAGGGGCAATGATAGCTGATAAACTGATGGAAGGACCTATTAAGGTGTGATCTTGGTCACTTACGATGAATCATGGTGGTGATTTGGTTATAGTCATGGTAGTCTTTGGTTAAACATCCTGCTTTCAAAGAGAATTCACACAAAACTATTCACACCTTACTGGATAATTGAGATAATCTCCAAGGGAAATAAGAACATTTAAATCAACCCAAGAATGCTGGTGTTTTCCGACAACGGGTGAATTCATCAAGATCTTAACTATCTATTGCAGATGCCGAGGAATATTACTGTCATGGAGAAGGTGGGCCATCGTGCAGAACAAAAATGAATGACATTGGAAACATTTTCCAGTGGTTCATTGATACTGGCTTTCATATCACGTGGTAGTTATGTAGTCGCAAGCACCAACAGTTCTGAGTGTCTCTAGGGGAGAGTAATAATTCCATGGTAGGCTGTCTTCAATGCAAGCTTATACTGTACAAGTAGCAGGACTAAATTTAGATGAGAGTGCAGCTTGACTGTTAGTGATATGTGTAATGAACTATTGGGAGAAAACTGCTGCATCAGATTCCTTGTAGTTGTGATTAGGGAATTATCGAACGCATTGTGTGAATGGCATTCTGTTTCACTATTGAAATGGATGTTCGTGAACAAGCGAAGTCGACGCGTACGGTAATTAGGCATTTCGTATGATGTGATGTGACCTGCTGGATCTAGAACTCGATTTCGCTGCGGAATGGCAATCATTATTGTTTGAGGAGGAACCTGATGTGAAGTCAGAGGAAGAATTGCACGTAAAAGAAGAAGGCTATTTTTGATATCTAGTAAAAGAATGAGGTTTTCAGAGCTAGAAGCCTCTGCATCAAAAGATCATGGGAATTACTGAAAATGACTTGCTTTAGGTCTCGTCACTCTTATGAACAGGCATAGAGATGGGCAGCCCATAGGCCCAATTTTACATTGTTCATGCTGCAGTCTGGACTCTTTAAGCTGGCTCTGTGGAAATGGAAGTCCCTTGCCTGTTTCCAGCCCCATCCCTGCTAATTAGGAAGCCGGTAGGCTTAGAAGCTTTTGTTCGAGCTATCGTTCTGACTCAGATGATGTTATCATTCTTATGCTGGTGCTTTTCATCATCCGGCAAGAATTAAGTGGAAATGTCAAATGTGAGGTACTAAGTTGAATGATTTGTAGTAGCCTGTGAGTTTAATTTGATAAGGTCTACAGTTCCGCGAGAGCTGCAGATGTTGCATTAACTTCTATAAATTTACCACTTTATGGTCTCCTCCGTTGAAGGAGCAGACCAACATAGTTGTGTTCATTGTAATGCTCGAGAGGAAATGCAAGTCTTGAGGCAGCACTCAACTGCTCGTTTGATTACATGACCTGAAAACCTCACCAGCAAAGTTCATGGATGAATCCGACTGGGCAGTAGCTTCAACTATATGAAGAATCATTAATTTTGACACTTTCTTGTTCCAATTGAAACAAATTTCGTGCAAATAGAAGGTACAATAATAGAATTCTCTCAATACAGCTATGTGTGAAAATATAAAAATGAAAAATAATCATCTACCGCCACCGTTAGTGAACTTCCACTTTCAGCAACTAATGAAATCCTCTGAACCAAGAAATTTGGTATGGTACAGGCTGGTATGGCAGACAGGTCGCTAGATCTGCATCTTTTGATTTGCAAAAGCTGTAGTTTAAATATTTTAGCCATTGCTCTGCAATCTTAGCGTCACAGAGTAAAATTTTTTGTGCCCGGCAACTGCAACAGCTCTTCAATTTAGAAAAGCAAAAATTGCTCAGATGCCATTTCTGTAGTTTGAATGCATTGTTATCTGACTACAAATACAGAGATGCTGCAAATACTATATCACGCTTGATCTTAGTAACCGCCTCTTCAAATTTTGATTCCAATTCAGTCTCTCCAATGGATTTGGATGCCAACTTTAGCTGTTGCAGAACTTCCTCGAGCCTTCTAATGGCCCTGATTAAGCTACCTTCAAAAACTTGTGTAATCTCCATGATTTCGTAGAATTTGGATCCTTTTGCCCATGCATACACTGCTTCCATGATATCAGCGCGAAAAGAATTCACAAAATTCTCCACATCAATTTGGACCTGTGGAGCAAAATAGAAGCATATCAGTGGCTTATTGGGATTAGGATCAGTTGTTTATTCTCGTAACTTGCAGTTTCCATGTAACCCTTGCAGAGGTTACCCTGAATATAAGGAAAAAAAAAATTAAGGTCAAGTAGGTGGACACCTTGCACTCAAGCTGAACATTGGCAACCCTTCTTGCTGTCTCTTGAAGCTGAGAGAAAGAAGGTCGAGCTCTTCCCTTGGTTTCTGGGCATCCTGGAGCTTCTCCTGCCATACAAAACATGAGAGAAGTGCAACCATCTCCTCCACATTCACATCCTTCAGTACCCCACTGAACATAACCTCTGTTAGTGTTAATTCATCAGCAGTGCTGATCTCACAGGCAACCTTGCCCTTCAACTCTACAACATCTTCACTGGTAATATATCTGCAAACCACACAAGGCCACAGTCAAACAAGAACAAAATGGAAAACTTCCAGGAAACAGAAAGGTGAGAAACCATGAAGGATACGTGTACAGCATTTTAATGTTCGCATGTTACACGCTAAAGGGTCTCCTTGATCATTAACAGTCCTTAAACAATTTCTTGCCATGACCATTAAAGTTCCAGTACCCTTCTACCAGGAAATGTTCCAGATCGGCTTAAAAAAACGTCCAAGAGCCATCTTATAGCATGGCCTGACTTCTACCATTAACATTACATGACTTCAATAAAATACTTTCCTCTGGGTTAGGACCGGCATCAGAAGTGGTTCAGACACTTGGGTTAATATAATTTTAATTAATATCCTCTAAGAAAAATATAAAATACTATTTTTAATGCAAAAACATACTCCATCTTCTTGCTCGCCAATGCCTATACATAAGCCATCGCTAGCATAGTTAACTCACCCCTCCCAAAAAAAAAGCTCATAATTTTTATCTTTGGCCTTTTGGCTTTGTATATTTTGATTGATGATTTATTTATCCACATAAGTCACCATGCATAGAGTGACCCCAAAACAAAGATGTTCAGTATCAATGGCATTTAGGGTCTGTTTGGATTCCCTGATAAGGTATGAACAGAATATACCCTACATGATGAAGGCCTTGAAGAAGCTAGTGGGGATAGAACACCAGAGAGTTTTTTCCTACAAGGGAAACCTTGATCCGTAGACTCCCAAAGAAGGGGATACTGGAAATCAACTCTCAGAGAGAATCCAGTATCTTCAATGTTGGGGATTGTCCACTCTGCAACAATGCCTCTTACTTTCATTGATTTTTCACTGATTTTCTCCGCCGCAGTGCCCTCCATGGGAGCTTATTGCCAGATAATTGATTCTGGCATCCAAAGAGGGCCTTAATCTCAGATAATACACATGGGCTATATGGTCAAAATAAGGAGGCATTACCCCAGCCTGCGAAGAACTCGTTTCCGTGCCTTCAGTTCATCCTTGAAGGCAAGCACTGTTGAAGAACGCATTGTTTCTTGATTGACTTGATTTTAGCAGTCAATTCATGCTTTGCATGCAGAACTTTCAGCTTTTGTTGGATAAGTGGTGAATTCCGGATTTCATGTCTGTCAAATAGACTCTCTAGAGCTTCTATCCTTCTAACAGCTTTTCTATATGAATTAGATTGTACCTGAATTCATATGAGATGTTAAGGACCATAAAGAAAATTAATAAAACCCCAAAAAATAAGAAATAGAAGAACTGTTGCTCACTTTCATATCCTCTTCAGGATCTAAAAGAGGTATCCCATCTTTGGCAAACCTGGAAAGAACTTCTGAAACCTTTTTCAATGTATTCTCCCGAGATTCTAGTGGCAAGAGATCCTTAGGTATGAACAGACGGATGCTGCTTAAACTTTCAAACTGTTTCAGAAATCAGTCGTGTCACTTCTTGATCAAAAAATGCTTGAAAGAAAAAATAGGATGCCGGAACTAATAATGCTTCTGCACAAGGATTGAAGAAAATATAGTAGTAAACACTAAATTTGAATTCAAAGAAACAAATTAATGATGACCTGAGAAAGAGGCAATGAAACCACAGCAGGTTCTCCACGCTCATTTAAAGGAACAATCTTCATGGTTTCTTTGAACCCACTTCCTTATTCACAACACACCTTGTGAGGACGTCAACTGTATAATCAGCATCCTCAGGTCTTTTATCTGCAACATTTAAAGAGAAGTTAGTGTAAACAAAATAATGAAAATATGAATTGAACACCATTGCCCAAAACAATGATCAGTCAATTCACATTACAAACATACAATAAATGCAGGGCTGCAGAATTGAGCTTTGAGTTTCCTTACCTTCACCAGGGATTTTCACCTTTTCAAAATTAATAATCACTCCCATGTCACTAAAGCATCTGTTGAGAAAGATGGATTCTTGTCACCATTAGTGCATTGAATGCGCACAAGCCTGCCAGGCTGCAGGAATGGTAAACAGTATTTTGGGGAAAATACAATATCACGGACATCATTCTTCAAACTTCTGTACTGCTGTAAGAGATCGTAATAATCTTTCAAGCTCTCCTCTTCTTCGATAATCATAGAGTCTCTCTCTATTTCCAATTCCTTTACTTGTTTCTGCAGAAAACGTGGAAATGGATTGGAAACTAGCATCAAGCAAAAGCAAACTATATGAATAATTTAAAAAAAGCTAAAATCCAATCAGTTTATACACATGAGGAAAAGGAGATGGTAGACAAAGTAACTGGCAGATAATATCTTCCTTTTTTCGTAATTTGGAATGAATCACACCACCCATACTTTAGGATATTTTCAGGTCATAACACGTTTAGCAAAAGGTGCTACACACATGCTTAAAGAACAAAAGACAGTAATTTACTCAATTTTAGTCAGCAGCAACAAACCTCAAGATCAGGAAGGGCCTGATAAACTTGAAACTGATAAAATGAGTATCAAAAAGTCTATGATATTTTCAGGTCATGTTAAGTTTAATAAAAGAAGCTACACGCATGTTTAAAGAAACAAGACAACCTTAATTTTAGTCAATAGCAACAAACCTCAAGATCAGGAAGGGCCCGATCAGCTTGAAACTGATAAAACGAGTATCGAAGAAGTTTTTCTGGATCACCATCTTCGCTACGCATTTGGTTTAACAGCATGTTGTAGCTCAGGTGGAACGCACTGAGTAATAAGAGAAATTGTATCAGCAAGGTAGCTCTAATTTACATAAGCCAAAGGAAGTTCATGAAATTACCACTAAGAAATTATAGCAGCATCAGAGGCATTTAACATGAAGAAGTGTTAGTTACATTCTCCCCAAAGCCAATCAATCATATCACAAGCTTCTGATCTATGTTTTGAGTGACTTCCATTTTTAATTCCAAAACACATTATCATCCCATAAGGAGCCCTAAAGCCTTCAACAATGTATCAGCTTCATAAAATGAAGAAATTTATCCCTTGCAGGGTCTGCTGAACTGCATCAAACTAGCCAATTCGGGGCGTACTGGACTGGATGTGTCCGGGACCAGCATGGTTTTGACTTTAAACAGTTCCACGCCCTCCCCACTTGCAACACAGTTCCATGCTTCCCTCCCTCTTGCGACTCGATTCCATGCTCCCCACCTCCTTGCAACTCGATTCCATGCCCTCCCTGCTTGCGAGAACGGTAAGCTCCTCCCTCGTTCCCTCTATGGGTTGGGTTAGGGCTAGGGTTTCCCTCCCTGTTCCTAACTCTCCACCCCTCCCCTCCCATCCCCTCTCTCTTCCTCTCTCATTTTCTCCCCCTTTGCCTCTCTCTCCCTCTCTGACTCACCCTATGTTGATACACTCTGAAACGGCATGGTATAGACCTGTATCATGCCAAACTGATTGCCAACTGGTACCCTCTCCGGTGCTGGTTTAGCAAACCTTAATCCCTTGGCTTGTTTAGACTACTTAAATGCTACTTAGATCAAAGAAAATGTTTGCCAATGGCAAATTTCAGTACCCTAATTCTTTGGAAATTGTAATTCTATCTTGTTAATCAACAAGCCCAAAAGATATATTCTTCCACAAATCAATTTATCTCCATCAGTTAAAGTTAGTGGTGAAGGTGTAAATGTATCCTCAATTTGCTTAGGGCAGAATTTCACTAATCTTCTCCTCTGAAAATTTAAATTCAATGTTGTTAATTAACAAGCCCAACAGTTATAATCTTTCATATATCAATTTATCTCCACAAGTTATAGCTAATGTGTGAAAGTAGGGTTCGCCGTCTCAATACCAAATCCCATATTGGTACCATCCTATCACAGTATTGGTACATGGTTCGGTACAGTACGAGATAGTATACTGGTATGAGACTGGTATGGTATGGTACACCCCATATCAGGTAGTACGGGGTGGTGGGCCAAACCATGTGTGAAAGTGCGTTTCCTCGAGTGTCCACATGACATCCACAAAGTTATCCAAAAATGTATCATTTTGTGTGAACCTACATGATATTATGGTTAAATATACATGCATGTATACACTCACATGCATGGTACATACATAAATGTAGAGTACGAAAGTCCTCGTTAAATATGATGGAGTTCCAAAATACAACACAATCTGAGTGATTTTGTTCAAATGAATATTCAAATGACTAGAAGTATGACATTAATATCATCCGGCATTCTCAGAAAAATGACACATATTATTAGGGTGAGCAAAACCGAACCTGAACCAATCAAACTGGTGAAACCAAACCGAACCGCAGGTTCGGTTTGGTTTAAAATTTTATTCGATTTGGTTTGATTGGTTTTTGACATATAAAAACAGGTTTAGATTGGTTCAAGTTTATTAGTAAATAAAACCGTTCTCAAACCGAATCGGACCGGCTTTAATAAAACGATGTCGTTTTGATTAGGATGTTGTTTATGTTGGAGTATCAATGCATTAGAGAACCATTCTAGATTTATGGTGTTGTTTATCAATTTGGTTTTATGTTGATTAGCCTTAAACCCTAAGTGACTTACTGGATTATTTATTTTTGTTGTAATATGTTGGAGATTTTTATTTTAATTCTTAATGATGGTGCTTGTTTAAGAATTTTATTTTGTTGAGTGACAATATCTTATGTCAATTTAAATCATTTTACTTGATAAATTCTCTTGGAGGTACTCTTATGTGAAAAAGAACAAGTCTTCATGAATCACTA
>KE505118.1:172218-194676 GCA_000441515.1 Elaeis oleifera
ACTATATAATATATATATATATATATATATATATATATATATAAACCGGTAAACCAAAGCAAACCAGACAGTTTAAACCATGTTGGTTGGTTTGGTTTCAATCTTCTATTGGTCCGGTTTGGTTTCTAGAAATGCCAAACCATTTAGGGCTGGTTCGGCTTAAGTTTGAGCATGAAACCAGTCCAAACTGGACCATGCTCACCCCTACATATTATCAAGCACCTAGAAGACAAGAAATTCACAATTTATTAGAAAGCAATGTCCTACCTGTTTAAACAATCTGCACTTCCTTTGAGCATCATTTTAGCTGTTGACGGCTCCATTTTCTCATCCACCATTAGAATGCAAATGCCACGCTGATCGATACCTCGTCGTCCAGCACGGCCACTCATCTGGATATACTCCCCACTGGATATCCATCTGAATTTATCGCCATCGAATTTGCGTACGTTTGTAAAAACCACAGTTTTGGCAGGCATGTTCAGACCTATACTAAAGGTTTCTGTGGCAAACAACACTGAAGCAAAAGGTTTCAGAGCCATAGTGCAAGGATTCAATTTGAAAATTAATCATTTTAAATATGAATGCCAATTGAATGTTCAGCACATTGATGCTTAAAATATAAAAAAAGAGAAAATAGCCTTCTAAAACAATGTATGCATTTTAAATTATCTGCATAAAAATGATACTGCATCCCAAGTCAAAATTGACTTTCAAGGTTGGACATATCATACAAGAAACATGTACTAGATACTCCTTCCAATTTTAAATGGAAAATGTATCAAGGGATGAAAATAAATCTCTCTTAAATACAGCTATATTTTTCCAAACAAAAAGCTGCTCATATCTAAGTGATAGAGAAATGTCCTATGCTTATATGATTATTGGATATTGGATGATTCTGATATGGGCAAGAAGAGGTGATAAGAAATGGGAAGCTAACTGATTTTTAAGGATGTAAGGATGATAATTCATCAAACAGCCATGTAAGTCATGTGAAAATAGACAAATATCCGTTAATTTGCCAATTAGCCATTGTCCGTCTCCGTCAGGAAGAAAGAAGAAATAAAAGTGGGACAGTCAAATATTTGGGTGGGTTGATATCATTGAGCAAAGAATGAATTAAGATATCATCATACATGGGATCATCAGAAGCTGTCAAACTTTGATGGATTCTATATTGATATATAAAAATGATCTTGTATGAATGGGTTAAAGTCTAAAAATCAAGCTTAAAATTAGGCTAAATCAGCTACTCCAGATTTTTAAGTTCCATCAGAAACTATCTGCTACTAGTTCCCCTATCACCAGATTATGTGTAGGCATCCATTACACATCCTAAAGAAACATAAACATATTATGATATTAACAAAAAAAAAACACACCCTTTTACCGAATTAAGTGACTGAAATAAATATGAATCAAATGATATTTGCCAATTCAGAATATGCATCGCCAAGGAACAAAAATCCTATGTTTCCACAAAGCCACATTGAACCTTAATTGATGCACATACATAAACACACAAGAAAAAAAAAAGGAGAAAAGCCAGGTCATAGAAGTATCTAAGAAAATTGTCAGCATTTTTTGAATATAAAGTAAATCAACAACATCTGATATCAACCTTGATGAGGCCTTCTTGAAAGAGAATTTCAATCACTTCCTTCAGAATTGGAAGTAGACCAGAATGATGTACACCAATTCCACGTTTCAAAAGTGGTAGCATATTTGTAACCTGTGGAGAGAAAACAATATGGTGATTTTTTTGTGAGAATTAATTTACAATGATTAATATGATATAATCACATGAGGAATATAAAGAACTTCATATCAGCTGGTATACAGGAGATGTTTACAGTGAGGCTATAAGAAATGGATAAGACTACATGTATAACACGACTCTAATAAATAGAGGAGCATGATATACACCAGCATGGTACCTACCAGCTGAACTCTAAGATCGATCGATCACAGATTCATGCTAGGAACACTCCTATTTCCTTTGAGAAAGAGACAGGCACCAAAGCAATTTTGAATTACAATCTCCTAGAAAAATTATGCAAAGAAGGAAAAATAATGTAAAGCAAAACAAAATGGAACAAGAAAAATCAGCCTCAACAAACTTAAGTGTCATAATGTCCAAGAAACATATTAGCAAAAAAGTAATTCTTCATTTAATGGAACATAAATTTCTTCTCATTCTGCACCCTATATGCATATATTTATTACTCTCTTAACATCAAAAACATTTCAATCTCCAACATCTTCTATTTCTAGCAAAACCTATGAATTTCAAATATGGGATTCCTCAATGCTAAGCATTCCATATACACCTATAAAATGGAAGTTGTAGGACTCTTTTGTCTGTTAATGGGCCTTCAATGCTTGCGAAGAGGTACATAAATCAAGTGGCATGAGAGGATTTTTTTTAGTTATCAAAGAACTAACATAATTAGGTCCTTTTGGACATTTAAGGGCTCAAATGAGGCTCCTACTCAACATGCAGATCTGATACCAAATTTTCAAACGTAAAATTGCTCAGAGTTTATAGCAGAGACTCCATGCCATTTTTATTGTGTCAGGTGAATTTTCAAGCTCCAATCTTCACAAAGAGTATACATAACAGACTAGTTTTGATCGTTACCCAAGTAATGAATTTAAGCAGCTATTCTCCTTGAAATTTTTAAAGCTCCCCATTTTTGCAGCTGCAAGGCCACAGAGTACACAATCTTTCTTAGAAAGTTACCTAATATAAGCTTGAAAGTTATGTGAACCTATAAATCGGCTGGACAAAACAATTACCCAAGAACCAAGAGGAAGCTTGTCACTGAACACTCATCGAAAGATTTTAAGAACTGCAATAACAAATTACGTAAAACCTATGAGGTAAAAGATCTACAGGAGATGGACTTAAAAGTAGGAGCCACACACCTGTAAAGAGCTATGAGCATCAAGTTATGCCTTTCAATATGTAGTTTACTCCGATAACATAAAAGATGAATCATATGACAGGTTAAATGTTCCTTGTTGACTTTAGGTAGAATACCATGAAAATATAATGGGATAACAGCTAAAGGTTTATAAACAAACCCAACAAGTCCAGTCCCACTTCCCCATCCTAACTTTAATATCATAATTGCATCAGAGTCACACACTCCAAAAGGATGAAGGATAGGGTAGGGATGAGACACAAGGAAATGAAACAGAGAAGATATTGTGAGCGAACAAGTGCATGCTGGATTCTTCTACTGAATAGATAAGAAATTAGAATGAAAAGATTCTACCAACCTATGAGCATGTTATATTGAAATTAATCTCTTGTTTCATTCAAGTGGTAATTAAAAAAAAAAAAAAAAAAACTAAGCATCAAGATGCCCAGAGACAGAAATAACCTTTACCTATAAACCAGATCGCTCCACACAGGAGGGAAAATGATCACCAATCAACAACATGTCTCATATTATAATGTAGGCATGAAATCATTTTAAGATACCCAGAAAGCCAGATCCACAACAATTCCAGCAAGACCTCTGTAGTCCATCAAGGGTTTTGTATCCTCTTAATCTTCAGCACACTAACTACCAAGCAAGTTCAGATAAAGGATTTGGATGGAATTTCATCAATAATGAAGGCACAAAGCTTTAAATGCTTCAACAAATTATAACTATTTCCCTCACGAAATACCTTACAATTTAGAGCTTTCTTCAGGAGCATGGGCATCTATTTACAGATTTAGTAACAGATCCAATGTTGGTAAAATAACTTATCTACAAGCCAACAAACAGTTACTCACTTACTATCAGAGATAAACAAAGAAATGACTAGTTTCTGATCTAAGTGCCACAAAAGATTTAAGTGCTACAATGAACAAGATAGCCATAACCCAACCTTGTTCAATCACTTAAAATTCCACCATGTCAGTGACATGCTTGTCATATCCTCTCTTTGTTCTCTATTAGTTTTTCTATAGCTAACATCATTATAAATCTCTCAACAATAAATATTTATTATTGCTGATATAAGATTTAGCCCACATTCAGTTGCTACCATTAGAGATTACATGCTTCATAATAGCTGATCTCATATGCATGAGTGAAAAATAGTACAAGTTATGAACTAATAAACCACAGAATGATATCTGACCTGGGGAAGCTTCTTATCATCATCAGAAAGCAGATCCATTGCACTCCAAAAAATGGTTTCAATATTCACTTTCTCATCATCTTCATTTAAGTCCATCTTTGCCATCTAAAATGAAATAAGGGACACCAGATATAAACTACATAACCATAAGAAAAAAAACATAACTGATTCTTACAAACTAAAATGAAATTTAAAAATTGTGAAATAAGCAAAATAACAATGACCTCAATTTCAATCAAGGTTCACCATCTCAGTAGTGGACTTCGTACCGATACCATCCTATTACAATATTAATACATGGTTCGGTATGATACAGTAGTGTCGATATAGGATAGTATGCCGCACCAGTATGTACGTCTCGTACTGTCCAGTATGGCGCGGTGCGGCAGACCATGATTTTCATGAATCTATTTAGTCATCTATAATTCTAGAAACAACATCCATCAGATGGCTCCATAGGCAAATTGACCCATAATGTCCTGAACTAGCCCCAATTGACTGCTACCACCCGAAACCAGCTCAAACTCCTCATACCACTAAGTGCTTCTAAGTATTGAGCTAAAAATTGTTCTTACACCCTTCTTTGGGGTACCAGCCTGTACCATATGTTAGAATGATAATGCACTATAGTTCATAAAGTACTAGGTAGGATGGTATGGAGCCATTCCATGATATTTGAATTATAAACAAATTAAGGGAAATCTCTAGTACAGCTTCCTACCTAAGTTTTTTTCTTCATTATTCCAGTGAGTTCAGGAAAATATTTATTTATGAATCAAGGATGAATTAAGGCAAACAATGAATTCCCAATCAGGTATCCATATATGCAAGTTGTAATACAGTACACTAAATTAGTATTTCATTTATTAATATCATCTTAATGGAACCTAAATGCAATGTAAAACCTTTGGAACAGCATTAACACAACTTGATAAGCAAAATACTGATGAAGAAATGCAAATGGGCAAACCAAGTATACAATAGTCAAAATATAAGCTTTACCTGCATTGCAAGAAATTCACATTCCCTTTTGCTAAAGCTGAAGAGTATGACAGGGTCATACTGGCGCTGAATTATCATCTTCACCATCTTAAATATGTCACTCTCCTCACTAGGTTTGCCTGCTACTATTCCCTTCTGCCACTTCCCATTCTCCCTTTTCTTCCCACCTTCACCTACAGGAATAAGTGCATTTAAAGCTTTTTGAAAACTGTCTTCTCGAAATTTTCCCTTCTCATCCACCACCAAATATAAGCCATCACCACCAGATGGAAAAATGTAGTGCTGTAGAGGTGTAGGTCGATAATCAGTATAAACAATGTGACAAGGCTGCCGATGAACCTGGATACAACATAAAACATGCACTGCATGAACAAATTTGTGACACGACCAACCAAATCAACATAATAAAGGGGATCTCAGAAATTTCCACTAATGACTGAGCTCAAAATTCACAAAGTAAATAGATATCCAATTACTCCTAAATATCAATTATATAATGAGGCATGAGCAAGAACCTTTGCAACCCAGTCAGCAAATTCCTTTGCATTAGGAACTGTTGCAGAGAGAAATACAAAATGTGAGTTCTTTGGAGCCATTACAATACTCTCTTCCCAAACAACACCTCTCTCCCTGTCTCGCATGTAATGGACTTCATCAAAAATTATCCAAGCCACCTCCCGCATGATCTCTGACCCTTTGTACTGCATACTTCGCCAAATTTCAGTGGTCATGACCTAAAATTTGATTTAACATTAGAATGATTACATATCCAGGCATGATTGCAGCCAAAGACAAGAAATTTAAGGAACCATAAAATGCACTATTTGTTCTACCAGGCATGAGGCACTAGGCTCAATTGTCACATCCCCTGTCATGAGACCAACATCAGAGAACTCCTCTTTAAATTCTCTATACTTTTGGTTGCTAAGAGCCTTGATCGGAGAGGTGTAGATGACCCGTTGCTGGTCTCGCAAGGACATAGCGATAGCATACAAAGCAACCACTGTCTTCCCTGCTGACGTATGTGCTGATACCTAGAAAACCCTCAAACAAAGAAATTCACACTTTTCAGCTAAAGTGCACAGATACACATTAAACAGCAGTTTGGACTTTGGACCATATAAACATCAAAATCAAGAACGGATAATTACATTTCATGTGCTAGATTTCCATGATTTATAAGAGAAAACATGATGAGACAGAATAATTAAACGTTTTTGTAATTAAACAAATTGCATGCCCATCATATTAAATATTAAGGACTAAGAGATGACGGTTCATATCTGCCACGACAAGGAGAGTTTGATTCTCACACAATTAACTACGAGAAAAGTACAAACAGAAAGGAAAGGAGCAAATTTTAAGCTTGTACAGAAGTTTAATGACACTTCCAATGCAGACATTTTTTTCCTATAAAGCCAGAACAAACCTTGGAATTGCAATTTTAACAGGATTTCAATCCAAGAGATTTATTTCCTTCCAAATTCTCATGAACAACAAACCACAAACTGAATTAAAAAAACCCTAAACAGCGACAACGAATTCGGAGTGATTTTTTTAAGCTTGTGAAAATATTTACATGACACTTCCATGAACATTAGTTCGAGATACAAGACCTTTTTTTTGAAAAAAAGGTCTAGAAATCCTTTGAAAAAATGGTCCAATTTCTCGTTAGAAACAGACCAAAACTAAAATTTTGACCCACAAAAAAAGGAATGAGAGAAGTGGGAGGCGACTCACCATGACAGATTCGCCATTATCAAGGCACTTGATGGCTTCGGACTGAAAGGGGTCGAGCTCAAAGGGGAACTCCTTGGCCGGCTTGGGCTTCTCGCCAGTGGGGTGGAGGCGGACGGGCGAGTCGGGACGTAGCCCTCCGGGTAGGAGACGTCGTGGAGGCAGGACACCGGCTCGTCGACGTAGGCCGGCTCCGGCTCCTCCCTCGCCACTTTCTGAGGCCGGGCGATGTCCGCGGCCGGCTCTTCTAGGGTTTTCTCTTCACCGACGCCATTCGGGACAGAGGGAGAGGGAGAAGGCGATTTGGAGGTGAGGAAGAACCCTAGAAGGGGTTTAGGGTAGGGTTCTTCGATTGGTAAGAGGAAGAACGAACCAACGGAACCCTAAATTTGAGAGTGAACCAAGAGGGAGGCGGGGTTGGGAATTTGGTATCAAACAGAATAGAGCTCTCCGACATGACGTGGCATGGCAGGTGTGGATTGGTGGAAGAAGTGGGGCCCACAGGTTTCATGGCTCAGCCCGTTGTCGCTGTAACCACGCAATGTAAACCGGCTTTGCGAGCTTGACATAAAATCAGAGTTTTTGCCGACCCATGGCGCGTGGAAACCCCACACTCTTAGTGTAATATATATATATATATATGAAAATTAAAATTAAAAAAATATGATGATCAAATAAACTGCCAACGCCGACAGTAAATTTTATTCATAAATATCATATGAATCAAAATTAATTTTCATATGCTATCTAACCATACTTTCAGTATTAAATGCAAGCATAATGGATGGCATTAAAATCGACTTATGTCTATTTAATTAGACGATTAAAATTTACTGTTATTGATCTTTGGAATATAAATGGACATGCTCTTACTATTCATTCAAAATATTTTTAATAATTAATTTTTTATCACATAATCAATGATGTGATTTTATAACCCATGTGCAATGTGCAGGATAAAAAACTAGTTTCTATATAATAAATGAATCTCGGGGAGATCTATAATTGAATCTTATTTTTCATATATAACATATGATAAATGATTATATATTATCATTTATAAATTTATATTTATTTTAATTAATAACATAAGTCATTAAATTTATTTTTATATTTTATGTATTGTTACTTAATGATTGGTATATCTAGTTATTACATAGTGACACAAAATTGGAGTCTCAAACCATCGAGGGATTATTCATCAAATTTTGTTGTCTATATTTTATGTACAAAATTTAAGCTTTATTATAATGAATGACCCATAAGGAGTCTTATTCAATTTTACTTTTCAAATGATTTTGAAGTCATTACGGAAGTGCTCGAATATCTATATCTGTGGAGATCAATACAAGTTTGTACTTAGTTTTACATTAGTTATTCACCGGAAAGATCTTGAATACTTAAACAGGATCAAAAAATCCAAATAATACCTTCCAACTAGTTTTTTAAATAAAATTTTGGATTGTTGCAAATGATATCACAGCCAACTCGGCCCATAAGATTAGAAGAAATTATAGCATGAGTTCATTGGAGTTGATCCGGACCGATCGAGATATTTATGAATGAATGCACGGATGCATAGATTCGAGCCTTTAGTTTAACGAAGACATCATGACTTAAAAGGAGGGAATACATGAAGATTTGTGCATATTTATATTTAATCACATATCGATTATTTATTAAAAAATCTTGAATATTTATACGAGATCAAAAATTTAAATAATATCTTTCAATTAATCTTTTTGAATGAGATCCTGGATTGTTATAATATCTACATATAAGTAAATCTCATTTATAGTGTTCAAGTCATTATAAATTGACCAACATCTTGAAAGTTAAATAGTATGTGGAAGCCTTTTATGATATAATATTTTATAGCTATATTAGCTGCAAGACAAAACTTCTGGAAAAAAAATCCTTTGGAGAAATCTTTGTAACGGGCATAAGTTCGAACAAAGATAGATGCTGAGGGACATAATTAATACTATTTTAATACTACAACTAATTATAATTATAATTCTTATTCATAAATATGAGATTTTAATTTACTACATTGCCAAATCTGCTTAACTGAATAGAAGACATAATTACAAATATAACAATTTTCAACTGCAGGTATCCAAAATATACTCTACACATAAACACGAAATTTGGACCCTATTCTCATTGATGAAGTATGGAGGACCTATTATGAAATTCTATTCCCATACTTCATAGCCATAAAATGATCTAATTTTCACTATGTGAAAATATGAAATTTAAATCACAATATAATTATTGAACTTTAGAAGGACCTGTCATGAAATTACATTTATTTCAATTTTTAAAATAATGCCCACAAGTTGTTCTTTCACCACTATATGTAAACAAGAAATTTGGATTTTATTATAATAATAAATTGTAAGATGATCTATCATGTCATTTTCTATGTTTCATACAGTGACTATAGAATGAACCTATGGTTCCAAGATGAAGATGCAAAATTTGAGCTTTATTACATTAATAAACTACAGAGATAAATCACCAAGTTTATAATCATTGATTTCTGGCTACTATATAGAAACACAAAATTTAGGCATAATCAATGAACTATAAAGATGCGGCATTGATTTTATTTCCCTATTTCATGTATTGACCATAAAATACTTTTAAACACTATGTAAAAAAATTAGAAACGTTCGTGAACTTTTGATTCTAAAATTATTGATAAATCTTAGAGAGGTCTACCGTTAATTCAATGGTTATTATAAGGAAAGATGAATTTTGAATCTTAATATCATTAATAAACTACAAAAACATTTATCATTTAATATTATTTTGTATGAAACTACAAAAATTTAGATCTTATGTAATTTAGTGGATTACAAATAGATCTAAATCAAAATTTTTATATAGAGACTGTTACGGTGAATACCGTGAGCACTTCGGATCAGCATTATATCATAACGCATATCAAGCTCTCAGAACATTAATACGATCGCTAATCGCTATATAAGCTGAGGAGTCTATCTCCATGCTGAGCTGAGGCATCTTTAAGATCTAACTTGTATTTGAACTGTTTAGCTGACTTATCTCTTTAACATGCGCGATAGCTGTCCATCTCGAATAAGATAAGATTTGGCGTAACCGTCTTCTTTGATCTTGCGGGAGCGTTTAAGGGCTGAATTATCTCACCCAATTTGGTATGTCCAACGATCTGATAATCTCGAGATCGTGCAATCTCATAGTTAATAATCCAGCTGTTCGATATTCTTCTATATAAACAGTCAGAGCCACGAAGATCCAGGTAAGTTCAATCGAATCCCTCTCAGAGAACTTGTTGTTGCTTCTTTATTCTCTGCTTTTCTGACTTGAGTGTCGGAGGATCCTCGTCGAAGCCACAACCTTCGATTTGAGACTTGTTTGCAGGTCGCTCGAGCACCAGCACCACTGCTCGAGGTCTCCTGGTGTCCGTCCTTCGATCCTGACTGATTTAAGCAGCAACAGATAGATGAAGGGTCTATATTGGTATTTATGGCTCCAGGACGGACATCTTCTTGACTTTCAATACCGCCACCTTCCGACAGACGGCCAGCCGAGCTGATAATCAAGTTCAATCGTTGGTGTTGGAAATCCCTCCGTTGGTCCAACTGATCGTCCTACCACCAGTTCAACCAGCCCTACTGGCGTCAGTCATGGTCGATCAATTCGGTCAGCTCTTCCAACAAGTTTAATATCTGACGACTGCAGTTCAGGCAGTTCAGACCTTTCTCACACCCTTTCAGACGATGCCACAACCTCCTCAGGCTATCCCTGCATCCCCTACAACGGTGCATCATGTGGTTCCCTCGGTGATGCCGCCTGTGCCTTCCGCAGTGGCGCCCCCGCAGAATCATGTTTTGTCTGTGGCCCCATAGCCACCACCTCAGCCAGAGCCGTAGACGCCTCTTCAAAATTTGGAGAGGAGATTAACCTATCAAAATAGTCTTTAGGCCCAATAACCGATCAAGCGGCAATCTCCAAGCCCACAGTCAGACCATGACTCGATCCTCGGATGTCGATCGCTCCTACGCTTTGAGGCTGGTACTGTCCATGAAGTTGACTTTGAAAGATGGTTCCAGAAGCTTGGCCATCAGTTGGGTCAAAATTAAAAGGCCCTCAACAATAATGGCTCCTTGGCGTTGTCCTACGAAGGGTATAACAACCAGCCATCCTTCGTCCCGATGATTGTGTAGGAACCACTCCTCCTGTACTTCAAACTATCTCAGCTGGAGGTCTACGACGGAACCACCGACCCCGTCGATCATGTGGAGACCTTCAAGGTAGTCATGCTCCTTTAAGGAGCATCAGATGCAATCTTCTGTCGAGTGTTTCCTCGAACTCTTAAAAGGGCCGCTCGATAATGGTACTTGAGTTTGAGGCCGACATCTATCCATTCCTTTAAAGACTTGTACCGGCCTTTCATCGATCATTTCATCAGCAGTCGATGATAGTAGAAGTGATTTGACCACCTCCATACCATCAAGCAAAAGGAGGATGAGTCAATCCACTTTTTTATGAACAGATTCAACGTGACGACCCTGGGGGTCTAAAATCTAGACCAATCAACCACGATGGCCGCAATGATGAGCGATCTCTTGAAGAATGATTTAAAAAAGTCATTAGTAAAGACTTATCCTTGGGATCTTCCAGATATACTTGTTTGTGCAGAAAAGTACGTTCGCATGGAAGAGGCCTTTGCCGATGATACTTCTGGCGGTTCAGCGTGGTAGAACCCAACAAGGAGCGCCATCCAAGACGAGAAGAGAAAGATGCTAGCGCTCCCGGTCTTCGCCTTCGAGGAGGAATAATGGGGGTCGAAATCATCAATCCCATAATCCTCCAAGAAGGATTAGGCAACCATCACCTCCTTGGCTGTACAATAGCTACACACCTTTGAATATTCCTCGGAGAGAGGTGTTGCTATAAGTGGGGCCTAAGTTATCCGAGCCTCGACTGATGAGAACGAGGACGGAATGTCGTCGGGATCTAAATAGATATTACTTTTGCCATCGTGACCATGGTCACGATACTGAAGATTGCCACTAGCTTCGTAATAAGATCGAGAGGTTTGTTAGGCAGAAGCGGCTGAATCATTTTGTTTGAAGAGCAGTCCCTCAATGTCGAGCTCCGAGAGTTCAGCAGCCACCCTCTCTGCCTCAACCGCATCTCCCTCAACCTCAGCCACAACAAGCACCAGTGTGGCAGGAACGACAGCAGAGCAAAGGGCAAATTGTGGAAGAAGAGTGACCCATCTGAGAAAAAATTTATATGATTACTGAGGGTCATCTGGAATCCGAGCTGAATGGTGAAGGTTGGACCACATCTAGATAAGATAACCAAATACCGACTAATTAATCTTTTACAGAAAAATGTGGGTCTAGTCACCTAATGATCAATTTCGATCTAGTGACTTGATGATACGGTAGGCCAAAGTCTCACAGCCTACCGAGCAGGCACCAGAAAAAAGGCTATTGCCCAACTGAATGGATGAAGTGACATGCCCAAAAGCTTGTAGGCTAAAGCAGCTCGATGGGACTCCAATATCGAGGCCATAGAACTCAGCAAATTTTCATAAATATCATCAATGATGTAACTATTTTCTATGAAATAAAATTTGCAAAGTCATCATTTTGTAATTGGCACCTGAGTTCTCCAAGAGTCGCTTCCCCTCTCTACTCAAGACCCTGAATTATAACTACGATCAACTAACGAGAAGACCTCGACAACTTCGAGGTGGGACTAACTTATTAGACCCTAACAAAGCTCAAGTCGCACGAAAAGCGGAGGGAGATCTTTAAGGAATCTCCGGAGGGCTAACTTACCAGACCTTCGAGAAGATCTCGATGACTTTGAAGCAGGACTAACTTATCAGATCCTAGCAAAGCCCAAGTCGGATGAGAAGTAGAGGGAGATTCTTAAGAAACCTTCGGAGGGCTAACTTACCAGACCCTCGAGAAGATCCCGATGACTTCAAGGTGGGGCAAACTTACCGGACCCTAGCAAAGTCCAAGTCGCGTGAGAAGTGAAGGAAGATCCTTAGGAAACCTCCGGAGGGCTAACTTACCAGACCCTCAAGAAGATCTTGATAACTTTGAGGTGGGGCTAACTTATCAAACCTCAGCAAAGCCCAAGTCACGTGAGAAGCGGAGGTAGATCCTTAGGGAACCTTCGAAGGGCTAACTTACCAAACCTTCAAGAAGATCTCGATGACTTCGAGGTGGGGCTAACTTATCAGACCCAACAAAGCCCAAGTCGCATAAGAAGTGGAGGGAGATCCTTAGATAACCTCCGAAGGGATAACTAATTAGACCCTCAGAATACCGTCAAGAGTGCAAGATGCCATAGGCACAAGCTCATCATCGGTGTCACTGCCTCTCGTGCGAAGATGAAAATACTAGATACCATAGGTACAAGATCACCGTAGACACACAATATCACTCATGAGGGATAACTAATTAGATCCTTAGAATGTCACTGAAAGTACAAGATGCCGTAGGCACAAGCTCACCGCTGGCACACACTGCCTCTCGCATGAAGACGAGAATTGCTAGATACCGTAGGCACAAGATCACTGCAGACACACAATGTCACTCATCAGAGATAACTAATCAGACCCTCAGAACACCATTGAAGATCCCTAGATGTTATAGGCACAAGCTCGGTGCTGGCACAGACAACCTCTTCAAAAGAAGAATAAAAAGATAGACAACGTATGGCTAGAGGTATTACCTCAACAAGTACTCCTTCCGCCTAAGGCACTCTCTCAAACTCAGGAGTAGGGGTAGTATTGAGATAATTATTACGATGCCTCAAATTTATGAACAGTTGGATTATATTCAAGTTACATTCAAATTATTCTAAATTGCTCTACGCATATTCACTTCAATCGAAGTTGTCTTAAAAATATCTATGCTGAAACTAAGCAACCTAAAATCTTACTCATGCTGAGCTGAGCACTAAATATTTTCTCACGCTAATCCAAGTGTCTATTTATATTGTTCTCTACAAACTGAGCAAAATTCACAGTCTGCAAATATAAATTTTTAGAATAAATATTCTTTTTATTCATTTTACAAGCACTTTACAAAAAAAGTCAGTGCTACAAGCACTTTACAAAAAAAAGCCAGTGATACAAGCACTTTACAAAGAAAAATTGATGTTTCAAATAGAACTGTCAAGACGGGCCGGCTCGTCCCGACCCGTCCCGACCCATCCCAACCTGCCTCTAAACGGGTCGGGCAGGTTGGCCCGTTTAACTGATGGGTTGAAAAACTCCAACCCGACCCGACCCGACCCGCCATGGGCCATGGATTAAACGAGCCAATCCACCAAAATTCAAAAAAAAAACCTATAAACAACAATATAAACTGAATTTCATATTCAATTTAAGCTCAAATCAATCTGTCAAAGTTTCACACCTCAATTTTGAGTCATAAAATAAATTATCAAACTTAAACTAAATATTTAATACAATCCAAACTTAAAAGACTTTAAGTTTAATTTTCAAACTAATTTAAAGGTAAATCAAAATCTCAAAAAATTATCCTCCACATCATTATTATGGGCCTCATCATTCAATTCTTCATTTTCTTCCTCTTCTTCATCAATTATCTCTTTAATAACATTAGAACCTTCCTTTGAAAAAGATGTTTTCACTTTCATAGCTGAATCATCATTTTCATCTACAAGTACCAAAAGCCAAAAATAAAAAATTAGCCACAAAAAAAAAGTAGCAGGAAGTAAAAAGCAAGTAAACATCTAAAGCACAAGACATGCTTACCATTAGGAACAAAACCATGCAGCTAATTATGAGTACAAAGAAGAACCTGCACTTTCTTCAGAAGCATGCTACTTCTATATTTGTTGAGCACTCGAGCACCAATAGAAAGATCGATTCCGATGCAACAGTAGTAATAGGAATAGCCAAAATATCACATGCCATTATTGAAAGAATTAGAAATTGATGCTTATGACTCTTCCAATAATGCAATACATCCAATTCTTCATAGAATCCAAACTCAAGTTTCAGCTCCTCCAAATAGAGATCCAATTGAGATTTTCTAGCATTTGTAATAGTTTGGCTCTCAAACATTTTAATTCCTACATCAATTACAAACACAAGTTAGGTATATAACTAATAAGACAAATATGAAAATATAAAAAATATAAAAAAATACAAGATGAGACACTTACATCAAGTATTTTTTGCCTTTATTTCCGATTAATCCTCTACTTGACATTGGCATATATGCATGTGATATGGATGGAGATTGGGAAGAACCATCTAGTGCATTTGTGGAGTTGGCATATTGCTCAAAAAGTTTGTTCAACTTTGTCCTCACCTCCTTCACCATATCTTTTGCTTTACTTGCATCAATATTTGAGTAAAAGTATTCCAACATTGTAAGCTTGATGCGTGGGTCAAGAACAGCCCCAAATGCAAGTACAATACTATATTGACTCCAATATTTATCAAACTTGCCTTTCATCCTCTTGCCCATTTCACTTATCACCACATCTTCATTCCACTCATTTTCCAACAACACGCACTCAATCTTCCAAACTTGCATGAAATAAAGATTGGAGGTAGGATAAGAAGAACCGAAAATCAAATTGATGGTCTCATAAAATGGCTCTAGAAACTCACATATTTTCTCTTCTCTTGTCCACTCAAGAGATGTAGGGCAAAATTTATAGTTCTTATCAATCAATTGGAGAGAAGTAAATTTTTTTTTATATTTGATTGCACTCTCCAACATCAAATATGTAGAATTTCAACGGATAGATACATCCAAATATAAGCCAATAGAAGTGTCAATACCACCAACCCGCTTTATACATTCATCAAATTTTTGCATCCTACTTTTCGAACCCTTCACATACTTGACTAATTCTCTAATCTTAACCAAAGTATCATTGGCTACTTTCAATCCTTCTTGAATAATGAGGTTAAGAATGTGAGCACAACACCATACATAAAAAAACTCACCACTACATAATAAGCTATCATTCCAACAAAGCTGCTCTTTCAAATTATCTTGCATATTATTATTTACTGGAGGCATTATCTAGAGTCAGAGAAAAAATTTTATTCTCAATTCTCCAATCTTTCAAAAATTCATACAACTTTGCAGCTAATTCAACCTCCGAGTGTGGAGGAGGCATATGAGCAAAATTTAAAATTTTACTATTCAATTTTTAACCGTCATCAACATAATGAGCAGTCAGAGTAATATAATCCTCACTAGTGTATGCAGTCCACACATCAGAAGTCAAGCAAACTCTATTGAAAATCTTAGTTAAGAGTTGTTTCAATTTTTATTTCTCTCTCAAATAAATTTTCTGAATATTACTACAAACAGTATTCTAGAAATAAGAACAACATCAGGATTGATATACTTCACCCAAGTCCTAATCCCAGGATACTCAACAAATGAAAAGGGCAAATCATGTTGAATAATAGCAGATGCACACAATTCATGAGAAACTTTTTGATCTATTTTTTAGATCTTTATTTTCCATTAGCATCAATTATCATTTGCCCTACATCATGAAATTTTTTCATAAGATACTTTGGAAGATGACGGGTCATAGAAGAGGTCTCATATTTTTTCCCACCACATTTATACTGTCTTTCACATCCATTACAAGTTGCCCTTTCTACACCATCTTTGTCTTTTTTCATTTTTGTGAAATAATTTCAGACATCAGAATATTCTCTTGTCCTCTTATTTGATTTCTCAACCTCAGGTTCAATTTTATTTTACTATCACCACCCTATTTACAACTTAATTTATTATACTCATAGATTCAATCATGATGCAAGTAATCAGCCACACACCTATACAATAGAGAAACAAATTGATAATCTACCAATCATTCAATCAACAAAAAAATAAAAATTAATTAAAACAACAATCATACAAAATAAAATTTAAATAATTATCATAAAGCGAGCACCATCCTTTAAATTGACCCATAGAAGAAGAGATAAAGAGAAAATATTTGGATGGACAAAGATAGAAGATAGTGATATATGTCTTGATCCTTTTGGAACCGTGCCATTCTATCTCCTAATCTCTCTCTCTCCCCTGTGCCAGTCTACAAGCGCTCTGAGGCCACAGAGATACGGTCCTATAGAAGAAGTCTGCTTCACGGCAACAAATGGGAAGTCGCGGCCTTACGGGGGACTAGGGACATGGGGTGCAGCCGTGCAGGCACTGGGGTGGAAGAGTTCACCAGTCGCCAGCGAGCAGGGGAAGGGGGAGCGCGGGGGGATGGGACTTGGGAGCGTAGCACCGAGGAGGAGGAGGCTAGGAGCTCATGGAGTAAGGGAGGAGAGGGGTCGGGATACGAGGGTCGAGGAGCATGGAGGAGCTCACGAGGGCCAGAGATGCAAGCACCGACGGGGGGGAGGAGGATGGGGGCCGGGGGTCGTGATATGGGCGTCGCCGCGTCAGGGAGCATGGAGGAGGTGGGGGGCCGGATTGGCAGATTGCAGTCATCGGGGAGTCGGGGGAGGAGGGGGGGTTCGACCGTCCGGGGTCACGATGCAGGCGCTGGAGAGTGCGGAGGCCCTCACCGACCGTTGGTGTTGTACCAAAAATAAAAGAGAAGAGACTCACCGTGAGCGATGGAAATCGGGCGACGGTCGATGGCGTCCGAATGCGGCAGCGACAGTGGCAGTGGGCCGGTGGTGGCGGTCTCTGCTTTGAGTTCTGAGTCTTCTAACCTCTCCTTCTCTTCTCGTTGAAACTTGAAAGCCTGAAAGGGTTAAGGTAAGGGAAAGATGAGAGATGAGAGTGGGAACTGGGATTGGAGAGTTGAAGGGCTGCTGAAGGTAATCAAAGATGAGACTGAGAACTGGGATCTGATTACCTTAGATTTGGGCCTTTGCCCTTTGGTGGGGTTGCCGGTTAGGAGAGAATTTTGAATTGGGATCGAGAGTGGGACTGACTGTGGGAGGCTGAGGCCTGGCTGCTTGGAAGTCCATGAGTGGAGGCTGGAGCGGTGGGAGTCTGGGACTTTGGAAGATTGTTATTGATCAATAACTATAATTAATAAAATAATAATTAATTAATTTTAATATATATATATAATGAGACGGGTCAGCCCATCCCGACCTGCCCCGACCCACCGACCCAAACGGGCGGGTCATTTGACCCGCTTTTAAATAGGTTGGTAAAATATAAATCCAACCCGCCCTATTTACATGGCGAGGTGGGCCAACCTGATGGGTCCGACCCAAATTGACAGCTCTAGTTTTAAATACTTTGGGAGATGGTTGCTCCAGACATCGGCTTATGAACAAGAGAAGAAAATGAGGAAGGTAAGAAGAAGAACAGGAGAATAGCAGAAGAAGAGAAGGACAGTGGAAGATGAAGAGGAAGAAGAGAAGATGAGGAGGAACGTCCCATTGCAATCGACAGAACATCAAATTGACCCGGTGAGCTAGTTCGATCTTCATCTATCGAGGACTTCACCTTCTCAACATCTAAGTGAGCTGATTCAATTTTCATCCATCGAGGTTTCCACCTCTTTGTCGATACCATCAGCCTGTATACCGTGAAGTTCTAGATACGATATTATCTTCAGTAGACAGACCTTACAATTATCAAAGTCCTGAATGAAGGCAGCGACAGCAACATCGAGCAACTCCCTTCGAAATATCGCGAAATCCTGAAACTCTACGATGCAACGCTCTCGGACGGCAGTCAGGATGTGCTTGAGCTGATGGGGAAGACTGATTGCGAGAGACAAAGGAGGCGAAGCCCTATGAGAAGTGGATGCACCGGCCCTCTAGCTCTCTCCCTTTCATAGGCTAAATACTTTCGATGGGCATCCCTCGCAATGGCATTCCACTCTCTCACTCGTCTCCTAGTTAATTCTAAGGGGGGTAGGTTTGAAGATGACGACATAACAACAGATAGAGAAGGAGACTTCTTACCACAAAAGGAGTGGGGATCCTTTTGCTCTCTGATCTCCTATTTGTAAGCACTAGCAGCCAGAACAATTGCCAATCAATGCTTTTCAAGAGTTAATGACCTAGTAGTTAATGATGCGCCTTCTCCAAGAGGGAGTAAATTCTTGCGATGCTTCGCAAAATAAAATGTACCTACATAGCGCATCTTCATAGATCCTATGTCGTCTCCCAGGCATGATCTTATCGAGTGAGTCATCGACTGCTATTCTCCATAATCTTCCGCATTTAAAAGAGCAGAACAAGATTATCATCCACTTAAGTTGCCTCAGATCGATATGAGTAAGTTCACAAAATAGAAGCATAACAAAAGACTACTCATTTTATTCCTTTCAATATTCTCTTACGTACAATGGCCCTAAAATATGAAAAAAAAAGAAATACAGAAATTACAGTGCAGTGCCTGGAGCTGAGGTGCCAATCACTGAGACATCCGTCATGGTAGGATCACAGATTTCATCTAAAAAATTCAAATTCAGATCTGAATGTTTGGCAGCCACTCAGACTCTGATAGATAGCCTTCTGGCATCCTAAGCATCAGTAGAGTACTCAGTTCTTTCTTTCTCATATTCTTCTGAGGTCTAAAAATTCTCCACAGCCTTAGAAGTGGCCTCAGCTATCCGCTTCTCCTCTGCCCCCGATTGGGCCTTCAACTCTTTTATCTCTTTTTACAGGTGAGAGTTCTCCTCACAAGTGGTCGCATTCTATTTTGCTCGAGCTTCGAGCTCCTCTACCTTACCCAGTAGTCGAGAATTCTCTTCAACAATTTTCTCGATGCTGCCTCAGCATCTTCGACTCTCCTCTCGACGGCGTCAGCTTTCATGGAGACTTATCCGACTTCTCTTGCGGCCCTCTCTTTCACTCTTCTAAGCATCTCGGCTTCGAGTCCAGATTTCTTTGCCTCTTTGGCTAATTCATGGGAACTTTCAATGTATCCATTCAAGTAATGGGTAAGCTGGCAAGTGAAGAAAAACTCATAAGTAATAAATGAGTATATAGTAAGTACTAAATAAGAAAGCCCCAACATACTCGGATGAGGCAATCCACTGCTCTTCTCTTCATCTCCCTCCAAAAAATGCTCAACAGCTCGTTTGTGTCGATAGGGAGCAGCATTCTGAAGAGTTACTCACTCGCCAACGTGGGATCCCTCAGTATTGAGGCCTCCAGCTTCAGTCCAACTAGCACAGTTTCAGACATGCCGATAACCTAAACTGGTGCCTCATCCAAGGAGGATCAGCGTGTGAGGCTGGTCGGATCAGAGAGCTGAGAAGAGTAGGTAGGCTCAAAATCACCTCTTCCAAATCTTAGTCTGCATGGCTCACCCAGTCGCCGGTAGTAATTGAGGTGGTAGGCGAGCTGCTTCTCACCCATATAATCTCATGGCCTTCGGATGAGAATACTCAGATTCTTTGGCCTTCAGAGTTGCTTGTGCGGAATCCCCGACTCTGACCAGGAGGCTCCACCCAATGACAGGCTTGGCATTACTTTTCCATAGAGTTTTATTCTTTTCTTTGATGGACTCGAGCTCTTTCCAATATCCAGCTCTGCAATCATGGTAATTAAATTATAAGACGAACAGAGTCAGAAAATTTAAGACCAAAATAGTTGACTTGCGTACCTTGAGGAGTGACTTGGCTGATACCGACATTGAATAGCACATGAGCTGACAGCAGCTCTTTCAACTCCGAAATCCTGAGGCTTCACAGAGCTACCATCTCCTACTTCAGGCTCTCGTTCATCGAAGGTTCCTTTAGCGCAGCCTTTCAAGGTTTGTCCCAGGAAGAAAATTTCAGTCTTCACCTGATATCTACGAGACGAAGAGATACCTCGACTTCTAACCATGCACGGTGGAGGGCATACCTGAAAATATTAGGCAGAAGCCATCCTTCCTCTTCTGCGGAGTCACGTACCACCATCCACGGGAGTCTGGATGCCGTTTGAGGCTGAAGAGAAATGAAAGAATGTAACGTTCAGTGCAATCCCAGTCAATATGCATAATGCAGTGAAGCCGCAGATATGCCGCCACACATTCAACACCACCGTACATAGCGATATCTCAAAATAATGGAGGAGCACCACAAAAAGGGTAGAGAGGAAGCCTCAGTTCAGCTCGAAAATACTCCTTATAGAAGCCCATACCCTGAAGGTGGATAGCAGACTCAATCACCCGGTCCCGGGACTTCGAGTTGAAATATGGGAGGCATTTGATATTGCTCATATAGCATGATTATATCTCACTCCGTCAACTCTGATTTAAAATTCAGCGGCACAAAGTCAGTTTTTCTGGTGGCCATCTCTTACTCTCATGCAAAAAAGCCATGAAAAGATGAAGAAGAGAAGAACTCGCAGTGAAAGAAAAAACTGGAGCTTAACGAGGTTCGTGTTTAGTTCTGTCTAGGGATTTTAAATAACCTCAAACCTTAACGGGATATCCAAAAGCTATTGAAATTTGAGGTTTGGGACATGCATGTATATTTAAATTTATTTCTAAACACCGTAGCGGAATACAAGATTTAAATATTTTAATCTAAATCATGCATGCATAAAAATATAAAATCACAAGAAACTAGTTCATATGCTGAATTTGACATATGCTGAAATTTAGTTTGTGATCAAATCACATACCTATATCATAATCTCTTTCTTCAAATCTGAATCTGGAAGAGAAGAGATTTTTTTCTAGCTGCATAAGTATCCAACCTCTACGGATATCCACTCAGAATCAGTCTGGAACAGCCTTCTTCAAGTTGAATTCTCTTCTCTAAGAAAATTCAGCCTGCTGAATCTGAACGAAATTTGGATCGCGATCAACTTTTGATCTCTTTCTTTGATCTTCTTCTTCTCTTGCCTTTCTACCTTTGCTTGTGCTGCTACCAAGTACCAGAAACCATCAAAGAGGGATGCCCAACCAGCCTTGGGTGTGAGGTAGAAGGGATGCCCCAACAAGGGAGGACGTGTGGGATGTCCAAGGGGAGGAGAAGGGAGGAGAAAAGGAGAAGAAGAGAGGGTGTGGGGGTCTCCAAAAATGGCATGGGGCTGCTGGTTAGATACTCTAGAGATCTTAGGGAGGTCCCTTTAAATAGGTATAAGGATTGAATCATATTTAATCACATAGTACAAGTCCTATTTGCAATGGATTTCTAATAACTTAAGTTATTCAACTTTCATTAGGAATTCTTTTAGGCGCCAACTCTTGGAGCCCTTACACCCATATTAACACACCCAAATACCCCCAAAGAATGTCTCATATGAGATCCATAAGTCCTCTAATCATGGGACACGCGCAACTTGATCAAATTAAGATGGTGCCCAAGAATAACTATCAAAAAAATTAATTAGGGTCTTGTACCCTTAATTAATTTGATCCAAAACTTTAGACACCCAACAATTGTAGTCCAATAAATTTAATTATTAGGTTATTAGCAAGTAATTAAGTTTGAATTATCTTATCAAATAAAAATTCAAATGAAAGAAAAATTGGATCCAACCATATGCTAGCAAGGTTAGCTTGAACCCAATCGGATTTCTCTAAACCCAATTGACACTTTATAACCTCAATTGCTAATTTCAGACCT
>KE505118.1:223314-238482 GCA_000441515.1 Elaeis oleifera
CGACACACTCTCTCTCTCTCTCTCTCTCTCTCTCTCTCTCTCTCTCTCTCTCTGTGGGGTCGTTAGTGGGTGCCGTCGCCGTTAATGGCGACGAATTGGCTCAAATCCCTCCGCTGCAACTCTAACGCCGTCGCCGATGGCGTCACAACCCGAAATCCCTCTCCAGGAAGACCAAGAACCCCCACCCCTTGGCCACCTGCCGTCGCTTCGACTCCGTCAAAGACGTCGTCTCTCCCTTCCCAATATATCCCTCCTCCCCTCTTCCCAAAACACCATCCCTAAAAGAACCCAAACCCAAACCCAAACCTAAATCTAGACCTTCCCGCCGGCGGCGGCGTCCGTGGTGATGGAGGTGGCGCCGCCGGCCAATTCGTTGCCGGCGCTGGAGGAGCTTCCGGCGGGTCACTCCTCGCGGCGGGTGGTGGAGATCATCTTCCGGTCGAGCTGGGGCGGCCGCCGTTCGCCGGCGAGATCAAGATGCTCTTCCGGGTCCAGCACCCGCCGCGGCCACCGCACGCTTCGAGGAGTACCGCTCCGCCGTCCGCGCCCACACCGCCGCCTCCGGCGCCGCCCGCTGCGCCGCCGACGGGAACGAGATGATGCGCTTCCACCGCGCCCCCTCCTCCGCCTCCGCTGGCGGCGGCGAGGTCTACGACGCGGCGGCGTGGGGAAGGCGGGAGAGGGGATCCGGACCTTCGACGGGAGCGGCGGGCCCACGCGAGCGGGGCGGTGGGGCCGGTCGTGGGGCGATGCTTCTGTGCCGGGTCATCGCGGGTCGGGTGCGGACCGGGTCAGAACCGGACTCGGTGTCCCAGTCCGGGTTCGACTCGGTTCGGGTCGGGACGGGAGAGCTGTTGGTGTTCGACCCCCGGGCGGTGCTCCCTTGCTTCTTAATCATCTACAAAATATAATTATATACTCTTTCTTTCTGCATTTTGTTAATTATTGATCCAATTTCATTTATTTATTTTTATGTTTCTACGACTGTTTTTAATGTGAGAGGAAATTTTGTTTTAGTTTTCTTTTCTTCCACCATACCAACTGGATTCGGAAATGATGTAATATAATTTTATTCAAGTATTTGAGATAAGCATCTGTTTTTTTGTCTCTATCTGCTGATTGCCGATGTTTGTTTTCCTTGTGCAATAAATCTCTACTTTGTCTCTCGTTTATATTTTATTTATATCTGTAGATTGTTTACGATCATACTTTTGTCTTATTAGTAGAGTCCATGGTATCATTGATCTCCTCTCGTAAGAGTTCGGAGTCTAGTGAGGCTTGATGGAGTAAAGTTTGATTTGAGGTACTTTTCTATTATAGGTTTCAATTATGTTATCTGCAACTAATTATTATCTTAATGAATTATATTTTTTTAAAAGGCGACTACAATTATTTGAGTTTAGTTCCTAATAACCGAGGTCATTAGGTTTATGTCATCCTTTTCTTTCTTTGGTTCTTTTTGAATTGCGGCATGAAGGTTGATGTATATGAGATGTAATATAAATAAATATGATTCTTAGGTTTGATCTTTTTTTAAAAAAATATTTATATTATAGTAAATACACTAAATTTTCAAGGGTGTGTTTTATTGCTTTCTATCTTTTATTTGAGACCAAGTTACTTGTAGAGAAAAAAAGAATGTGGAGATGATGTCCTTCACTTTCACATATACGCAGACTACACTCGAAGGTTAGGTTTGAATGTTAGACTAGATGCACAATCTCTAAAAGTGATATGATGGTGTGAGGTACTAGACGATACAAAAATCTTGCACATATGTGTGTGGATATTTTTTTAAGGACAGTACATTCACCATCCACATTATTATCCACATAAATCTTTGTTGTCCATGAGAAAATTTGCTCTTTAGAATTGTAAGAATATCAACATCCTCTTTTATGTGGATGACAATGAATCAGCAATATATAAAAACCTTTACAATTTCACAAGTCCTCTACCATAATAATGTGCTTATAATTTGAAACAAATTTAAAAATTTTAGTGCTTATCCCTCTGATACTAGTCCTTCTGTTTTGCATTTGTTTATGGTTTCTCATTATTAAAATCCTAAGGGGCAACATTAACTATATTGAAGTAGAGACCATCCTGAAATCCATCATATTGCCTATCACACAAGTGTAACCTTTGTTGGATAGAGCTAGACAAGAAAATGTTTTAAAGAACTGTTTTGAAATAAGGTCCATGCAGCAAAGTACTATATTTCATCTTTAGAAGCATTTTTTGAGCAACATGATTTTCAAAAGCATATATTCCAGAGTTTGAATTTATAATCAAACTTTAAACTAGATTCACATCACATGGATAATCGATGTCCAAACACTTGGTATGTGGCCTCATAATTCTAAGTATAACATATCCAGTTTGATGTTTATTTTTGGTGCTTTCCTATATAAGATCGTGCTAGAATATTTTAAATTTTAAAATTATGATTTTATATTTTTGTGAAATTTTGAATTTTAAAAGACTTCAAAATTTTGTAGATGTTTTTGGTAATTAAAAAGAGAAAGTTTTAGGGATAAAGAGAGAAAAATATAAATTCGAAAATTTCTATTCTAAATAGAAATATTCAACTTCATGGCTTCATTTTTTTTTTTGAGATTTCATCGTACAATCATGCATCTCGTATTACAGAATGATAATTAATAATTTGAAAAATATGAAATATCATCTTTTTTTGGGCACATTAAAATGCATCCTTAATAGTATTAGTCTAAAATAAAATGTTCACCTTCCTTCGCATGAATCCACCATTGGATCATTCAATGCACAAATCTCAAAGCAAGAAGCAGATAATCCAATGATGGATTCGGGTAATGGAAGGTGAATCCTTCTTTTGAGCAAAAGATACCACCCAAGTGCTTAATAACATATACAATGACAGCAATTGGCAATTGTAGAATATAGCAGCCGATTAGTTTAGTTATTTGAGAGATGGAAGGTGTTGAAGCTGCAGGTGTAGCATTAGTACACCCGAAGTTTTATCAGGTACAGCAAAATACATAGACATAAATTGAAGTCACACAGCTAGAACATATAGTCTTCATGGTGAACACAACGTTACTATATAATCAAACAAGGCACTCTAAGGCAAGCTATTAGATATCAAACCACAACCCATTGATCAACCGTTGATACAAGCAACACCCCATTGAGATATCCATTGTGCAGCACGTTATACAAGTGCTGCCATCATTAGAAACCCTGTAAATGTAGGACAGAGTTAATTGAAAAGCAAAAGGAAGTTCTCACTTGCCTAAACAATATATTTGGCAAATTAGGAAAAAAAATTAAGTTATTATTATATGGGAATCTATGTGATAAAGTATATAAGACTATGAGCTTTCTAATAGTACAATCATATATTAATAATGCTTTTTTTTTCTTTTTAGCAACAATATGCATGGTCTGAAAACTACATTATTTTATGTAACAAAAAATGGAGAATGTGACACCATTTATTTTCTATTATTGCTAAAATGTTGTATTAACCATTAGTTTGGTGATTATTTTAGTATTAAAAATCTAAGCTCAATATTCAATGATAGTCTTTATAGTCATCAATATTCAATTATTACGCATTATCCAACTCTACGCTTTTAAGCTTAGGTTGGGATTTATGAGGCTTTCTTGGACTCAGACCTGGGCCTTGAAATATATGGATCTGGGACCATGGAACGGAGTCCATCTTAGACTCCAGACCTAGACCCACAGGGATTATGTCGAGTTCAGCGCAATAACTACTGTGTTGTTGGAACATTAAATATAAATAATTTCTAGGTGTGCCACCAGTGCCGCTAGAGCTGGAAGCCGGGAGAAATTGTACAGTTAGGAGTTTGTGGGGACATAATATTAGATTAATGAGAGGCAGAATCACTGATGAGCTGCACTTGGGGCCCAAAGAAGTTAACTAAGGACGCAACGGACGTTAGGCCCATTAGCACTGTCACTAGTATGGTACTGCTCCAACACCATCTCACTGCCAAGGCCGACCAAAATGATTTGACCCATCAATCTATTCCATATGATAAATTCTTTGTATGCCGCAGGCGGTGCAGAACCTCGCGCACCATCTGCGGTGATTGGCTCACCCACAAGATTGAAATTTTTTTTTTTTTTCTACGCATCGTGTCTCGATCCCATATGTGAGCCAATCATCACAGACAGTGCAAATGTGCGCATTTTGCACCGCCCGCAGTGTACAAAGAATTTTTCATTTCATATTTGACTTGTGATAAGCAAATTTGAATTTGAACTAAATGGATTCGGATCATAAACAGATTGATCAATTTAATTTATTTAATATTTGAATTAGATTTATATATTAGATATCTGATCTATTTAATATTTAAATCGAATTTAGTCAGATAATTTGTTTAATCTATTTAATTTGTTTGAGATCTATTTAATTTATTTAAAATTTATTTAACCTATTTATATCATATTTAATCTGATCTATTTAATTTGTTTAACCGATCAAAATCCATTGAATCTGTCTATCCATTTAAGTCGACTTGACCCATTTAATAAACTGATTATGCAAATTGGCTCACGTTATTTGTTTAATAAATATATCAATTTTGGATTAAATTTTAATCTATTTAATACATAGATTAGATTTAATTTAATGATTTTTTGATCTGGCTTGATTGCCACTCTTACTTGCTGCATTCCCCTACATGCAATTTCTTGAGAGAGGAAGATAATGAGTATCTCCATGCTCTCACATCTTTTTATTAGCTGCAATACCTTGAGGGAGGGACTTGAGACTCTTCACTTGGGAGGCAAAGATTGTAGGTTGTAAACCCGCAATCAATAAAGCTCAACACCTTTGGGGGATATGACATGTTGGAACCACTCTTCTCCTTATCAAAGTATATGAGGGAGTATTTGCTGATGAAACTGCATTTGATCGACAGAGGCAAACCAATTTATCGGAAGGCACTAATGGATAGAGAGGTGTCATCAAAATTTATCATATCATACTTGTTGCTGTTAGTTTTCTGGCTGATGTCGGATCGGTTAGAAAAGAGATATAGATTGGTGCTTGGGGGCGGCGGCTGAACCTACAAAATAAGTTTCTGATCGGAATTAGCTCCAATGGAGATCCTTTGATCCTCAAATAAAAAACTAGAAAACAGAGAGAAGGAGCATATATTGGTAGAGAAGTGATTGCATATCTCAAATGTCCTTCTTAGTCTTCTATTTATAGTGTGGAATTTGGAAAGTCGGATTGTTAGTTTTGCCTTACCGGATGAGATATATTTATTATACTATGTTTTATCTGAAGAGATACATCACTATCTTTCTTTCTTATCTGTTTAGAGCAAACTGTCCCATAAATTTCCAAATTTTCTTGATAGATGTAAGTCGGGCAACAATATCATATACAACTCTTTTCTGTCATGATCGAGTTTAGTTGATTTTAAAAATATCTCGAGTCGGCGGACACCAGAGTCAGTCCAAACTGAGATTCTTTGCACCTCAAATTTAGCCAAAGAAAGAATTTTCTACCTGCAACAATCTCATGTGCAAAGGATGATAATTTTATATGAATTTGATGTATTGGGAACTATTTAGGTCGTCGCAACTACAATCTTCTCCTTGATGTCAAACGGATGGATCGAAGGAAAATCCAATATCCAATGGAAATAAAACTCTAATAAGATCTAAAATGAAGAAACAGTTAGTATGGAATGGTTATAATTGAGAGAAAGTCCAAGATTTTAATCGATGTCTTCGTCTGACCATCCGATGTGTATTGTGATCCCCATATATGGCAACCTAAATAATTTTCCAAAGTATTGATGCAGACATTGATAGTCCATCCATGTGCTTTCTTGTCTTGCCATTCATGATGCAATTTGATGCCAATCATGCTGCATATTTGTTGGCCGCATAACTTCTTTAAGATACACACGTACACAAAAGAAGGCAAAGGAGCTTATTCTTGTAATTAATTTGTCAAAAGTTATCGTATTTTCAAAAGAAAATTTTTCGTGTGTAAAAAAATATGACGTGGAACGCACCGTTTTATGTGATTGGTACGTAGCTACCACTTTTAATGCATATTTAATATCCGCAGTTTCATTTTTCGTTAAAAATTTACATGACGAAAATATCCATGCTCTTTGAAAAAATTATGATATCTTGTAACGTATTATGACTTCTTATACGTAGAATGTCATAATATGATCTAGAAAATTATGACATCCTACGTCAAGCTATGACTTTTTGCATGCAGAATATCATAATATGGTCCACGATATCATAATATAGAATAAATATTTTTGTCAAACCATTTTTCAACGTATATTTAATGCCTGCTGTTCGACTTTTTCGTTTAAAAATTTTGAATGATGAAAATACTCTTACTTTTTGAAAAAAATTATGACATCCTGTGGCATATTATGGCATCCTGTGTCAAGATTATGATTTTCTACGTACAGGATATCATAATATAGACATAAATATCATATTTTTTAAAAAATAAAATATTTTATCATTCAAAATTTTCAACAAAAAAGAGAACTGCAGGTATTAAATGCGTATTAAAACGCGATGACTATATGAATTAATCATATAAATAGTACGTTCTATATCAAATTTTCTATACCACTCGTGGTGCACAAAAATTTGCTTTTAAAAAATAAAGATAGCAACTCAAAATTTATTGAATCTCCATATCCGTGCTCCCTTTTTTTCTCCTAGAATATGATATTAATGGTGTATCAGTGTAATTATTTATAGTTGATTCGAATCGTGTTAATTATAAAATGACAAATAAATTATTTAAAACTACTGTTGAATAGAATAGTTATTTTGATGATTTATAATATGTCACTTTAAGTAGAATGATGATTTTGATGATATATCATGTATATATGCATATTGGACTTTTTTAGCAGTAATTACAAATATTGGATAGTTGACATACAATTTCATGATAATTGCATTCATTCATGTATTGGTTATTTGCTAGTTTTATTTTATATTGGTATATATGGGGGGGGGGGGAATCGTTACTAAGCTATTAGCTCATACTGCTCTATTAATTTCTTTTCAATATTATGAGATAATTAATACCCTACTATGGTTTAGTCTCAGTAATAAGAGAAGACATATTTAGAGCCTTACTAATGCTAGCTAAATAACCAAAATCTCCAATTGGATAACTTTTGTCACTTGTTAATGATAAATTATTTATTTGTTTAAAATGAGGGTTACATTGTCCAACAATGCTAAGGTTGTGTTCGGTTTGTATCATGCGACCAGTTGAGAGACGTGCCAAAGAATAATTTTCAAGGGAGAAATACTATTTTGTAAATATGGAGATTAGGAAGCGCTAAAGGAGCACTTGCATTTTAGCTCGACAAGATAGAGCTGTTTGGCTGTTTTGGTCATAGATATTCAGGTGTTGGATGGTGTGTCGAACCATTATTAACATAAACCTATGATCCATGTGACAGTGCTCAGCGTTTGTTTTAATGCTAATTAGATTAATTTAGACAATCTAGCTCATATGAGCTTCATACATTTTGAATCTAAATCATTAGAACCCTCGTATAAATCTGTGAACAAAAAAAAAAGAAAAGAAAAAGCATGAGATGCGAAGCAGATATGGACCGGCACGGGCAACTGGGAAGCAGGTGTGGAGATCCGCGTCCGCACAGTAAAACCATATGGGCGCAACAGGTGTAGGACCCACATGTTGGGCTCCCAGGGTCGGATAACGTCAAGCGGATGAGCTGGATCTCACTCACCGTCCTCGGATTCCGCCGGCCATCTCTTTAACTCCATCGGCGGAACCACCCCAAAATGCCCCACACGCAAACCCACTCGCCAAAAGAACGGCTCTGAGTCGAGAAATTATTACGTGGACCGTCCAATGATCACTGGCTAATGGCCGTGTTACCCTTGTTTTTTAACAGTGGCAGACCAAAATAGAGATGAAAAATCATCTTGTCATCCAACCGTACACAAACCACGAGATGTGGACTCATCCATTGGGTTTGCCCTCTGTGTCAACAGAAATTATTGGTTAGAACCGTCAAACCATAGACTTTGGATCATTCGATGAAATATTACTTTATTATGATTCAAAATTTTAAAATATATTATTGAGTTGAAAAATACGAATGAACATTATATATATATATAATTAATATAATTTTTCTATTGGATCTATTTTTTTGGATTTATTTCAATCTGATACGATGATGCTTGATTGGATGGTCCAAAATTCATAAATAATTCAATCAATAATTTCTTCCGAGTCTAAGTGATATAGTGTTGTTTCATTGAATGGCTGAAAGTGCATGTGATAGGGCACTTCTAACCGATAATTTCTCTCTACAAACTTTGGTTTATCTTGGTTTCATGACATTTTCCGAAAGACATCCTACGTATCATCCAAATTTTTTTCCGGAGATAAGTATTTCCGTAGTTTCCCAGAAAGGTGAGGGCATTTTCGAAGGAACTTCACGTCAGAGAAACGCGGCGAACTGGCTGCCGGTATCCGCCCGTCTCCCTCTTCCTTGCACGCAATGGCGATCATCCCCCTCCAGTTTCGCGGCTCAGCTGTCTGTTCTGGAACACCAAATAGCGTTGTTAACTGACATGTAACGCTTCGACTGATTAGCAAATTGGGACCCGCAACGTGTACGCATTTTTGCTATCTCAAACGAAACACCTGATCTTGTTTAAAGTATCATTTACCGCTTCTACCCTCGCCGCCATTATTCCTTTTTTTTTTTTTTTTTTTCCGTCCCTCCTCAAAAGCCTGCCTCGCTCCCTAATCTCTGTCCTCCGCTTCCATCCAAGAACTCCATCAGAACCCTAGCAAGCTCTGGTCACGCTACGGTCATCCGATTTTACGCTTACCTCCAACAATGAGTGGTTTCAGGCGCTTCGAGCTCCTTGATTCCCCTTTCTCCTTCCTCTACCACGAGACCGCTCTCTGTTCCCCAACTCCACCCTCTTCCCCCTTTCTCCCCTCCTTCGTGTCGGCGGCGGCGATCGCCGACGAGGAGGTGGAGCATCAGCTAGGGTTCTCCCTGGACCTCCTGAACGCTACCCTAGCGCCGTCGATCTCCCTTCAAATGCCTCCTTCCCTCACCGGCGATCTCTTCCTTCGATGTCTTCGACGCCGCCACCGATCTGATACACTTTCGGCGGTTCCAGGAGCGGGCGGAGACGGAGCTCCAGCTCCGGAGCCTCTGCGATCGCGTCACCGCCTCGAGCTGGGGCTGGGGCTGGGGCGAGCGCTGGGTTCCTCCTCCTCCAGGCTTGACCGCAAGTACACATGGACGGCGGAGTTCAAGGGGCGAAGGAGGAGGAGTTTGATCGGAAGTACAAGTGGGTGGCAGAGTCTAAGGGCGGGCCGAGAGGAACTTGAGGTGGACGGCGGAGTTCAAGGGGCAGAAGGAGGACGGATTTGATCGGAGGTATAAGTGGACGGCGGAGAAGAAGGGGAGGCGGATCGGAACGTGAAGTGGACGGCGGAGATCAAGGGGAAGGGAAGCACGCACCGGTGGCGCACACGTATACATTCCAGGCGGCAGAGAAGCCGGCGGCGGAGGAGAAGGGGGAGAAGAAGGGAAAGAAGAAGGAGAAAGAGGCGGTGACGCTGCGGGTGGTGGAGATCGAGGAGAAGAATCCGGGAGCCATCGCCATCAGGAAGGTTTGTGATGTCCGAACGATCCATTGAGCTAAACTCTTTTTAATTAGGTTCGGTCGTTTTCATCATAAAAATTCCCATTTTTAGAAGTTTCCAAGGGTATATGTGCAAAAAAGTCAGTTTTTTAGCTTATTTGAAATTTCGGCAGTTGTTTACTGGAATTTGAATATTTTAAGGTTAATTAGACCTTTGTTAATCCCATCAACCAAACATCAACTCTTTTTTTTTTTAATAATCTACATGTTTGGTTTCTGTCATAAAAGTTCACATTTTGTTCCAGTAAAAAAAGAACTCTATGGGGGCATATGTGCGAAAATCCTTTTTCCTTTCTTACTAGAATTGACAAAGGAGTTTAGTATAATGTACATATTTTTAAGTTTAACTTAGAATATATTGTGTAGCTAGTTAACCATTTTTTTCTAATTATATATAGTTGTTTCTATCGTGAAACTTCTTTAGTTTCATCAAGGAACTTTCTAGTTTCCAGGGATGTATGTGCAAAAGCAGTTTTTATTTCTTTTTCAAAGTTAATAAAGGAGTTCCATACAATATGAATGTTTTATGCTTAATTGGAAACAGTGTATGTATAGCTCATTAACCGAAACAAAGGTTTGAGAAATGATGTGGGAGACAAACGTTGAAATGTGGAATGCAGATTAAATGTATATTGGGAAAGTATTTCTACCAGTTGCCCTCTCCATTCTCCTTTCAGTTCACCGTCCTACGTGGCATTGAGAGATTAGTGAAATAAGCTGTGGTTTGGTGGTGTTAGGTGGAGCCCATGTGTGGTTTGGCTAGAAGTGCCATATCAGTACTTGACCAGGGTGGTGAATGGAAAGGGGACCTTGAGCATGTTTCCATGGAAAGTGGATTGCTTGGTAACTGTTATTGAAAGTCCTTTGAAACTATTCCAATTTTTATAAGATGTAGCAACCAATATTAATTTATTTTCCATGTCTTTGATACTTTGTTTATGATCAGCCATGTTCTCTCTCTCTACTTGAACTTTGGAAGTGGCCTTGTTAATTGAGGCATAAATCCCAAGTTCTTGCTTTTCTTTTTGGCCCCACTTTTTTTGTGCGTATTGGGGGGTGGGATGGTTTACCTCTGCACCCAACTTGAATGGTTAAGGCTTGTTATTGTTCTGATATGTGTTCTACAAGCATTTCCGATCAGTCAGATGCTTTAAAAATATTTATTGGTCGTAGTTGTCTCAATTTTTTTGTTTAGCTAGCAGGCTTTGTTCAGCTCTTACATCGTTGAAAACATGGCATCATGATATATTTAGCCATTTGACTGTGAAATAATGAATGGATCGGGTTTCAGGACCCCGCAATTGTTTCTTTCTGATTATAAGAAAGAGGATGGATTCTGCCACCTCAGCTGATTCCATACTTGATCTTTGGTGAACAAAAGTAACAAGCTTTTGTTCTTAATTTGAATGATTACCGGATCTAATTAGATGTTAAAGGTAGATTAGTGCCTGATGTGGCGAATGAATCATTGCATTTTACAGATAGATTATTATGAATCATACTTGGAATTTGGGTATCCACCGCAAAAACCCATTTTGCTCTACAAAGAATGCCTATGGTTAAAAAGGTAAACCCTAAACTAATCATATGATAATTCCAATAATCCAAAGACCGAGTCCATTGATATTTGTTGTAATGGAAATGTAATGGAATATTATTTGATCTATTCATTGGATTCCGTAAATATCCCATTCCAACAATGGAAATGGTTTCAATACTAATGGGATTATTGACAAAACCTTTCTTTGGAGAATGTCAATAAATTCCAAAATCCATTTCATTGTCCACTCTATTCTATAAGCAACCCCTTCCTCCTGCCAATCTTGTGGCCTTACATTTGATATTATGTTGTGACTGGAGAGTGCCTCAATATCAAAGTGCAACTTCTGCTTATCTCTTGGTAACTTGAATCAAATTATCATGATAATGTTAGGAGGGTTTTAATAGATGGCGGACACCAAGAATCTGGTAAACTGGAGTAAAATACCGTCTATAATTTCGGTTCCAAAGTCCCAATTTGGATAAAATATAACATAAATAATTAAAAATTGGATGTTACATATGTGAGCATGCATGTTATATATGTTATTATTGATGACTAATGTCTGATAATATTGTTACTTTTTGGCTGTTGGAAGGCTTTTGCCAAGAGCAGTAACAAGGGTAAGAAGAAGGAATTATCACCACAAGATGCTGCATTGATAATTCAGATGACTTTCAGGGCCCATCTGGTTCGACGTTCTCAAGTGCTTCGTTGCCTTAGAGATCTGGCAGTGGCCAAAGGCAAACTTAAGGAAATCAGGGCCTTATTCTATAATTTCTCTTATCGCCGTCGCTTAGCAAATGATGCGGAAGAACGCCAGAGGTTCTGTGAGAAATAATTGTTCTTCTCCTCACTGTTGATGCCATTGAGGTAATCTCTTAACCATATCCAAGTTTATTACAATCTTATTTGCTAGTCATTTCTAATCCATTGGCTTCAAATATGAAATGCTACTCTGTTATGTGCTGATGTTTCCACATATTATGTATCTTGCATCTTCTTCCATACCAAAGCTTTCTCCTCCCTGAAAACAATGTTGTATCAAAGAGATAATGTTTACATGCAATAGCTTCTAAAAGTTAACAAAACTGACCTTTTTTGATTTATTATCTAAGGATTATTGAACCAAAGTTGTTATTTCCCTAAAATTTTTTAATGTCTTTGATGAAATGATGATTAGAAGAAAATGCTTCAACATCTCCTCCTTTTTTTGTACAAAGCAAACCCCAATTGAGCCCAGCCTTTCATGTTTGCATAGGTCTATGAGAGAAGTTCTTTAATTAGGCAACGAAAAGGGTCGGTTGCACTGTTGCTGATGCAAGATTAACTTGGGATGGTTTGCTATAGCATTGATGGACCTATGGAACTAAGAAGTCTATGGTTTAGGTCAATTGATCATCTCACTGATCTGTTACAGAAAAGATGGCAGAAACATTTTTCATGTTAGTTAAGCAACAAAGAGGGTTTCTAAACCTGCAAACTGTTTTGGGGCTTCCTAAGGATGTTAGGAAAGTCGATTCAAAGTTATGTAGATTCTAGGAAGGTCCTTGTTCACAAATGCTAATAGAAAAGGTGAGTAAAAATGGGGTTGGGGAAGGTGGATAAATAAATCAATTAATCAAATTACAAGAAGCTTCATAAAGTGCTTCCTTGGGAGTTAAACTTCCATTCATCCATATTTCTAGAAAAAATCTCTCATTTTCATTCCCATCCCTATACGAATGAATACTATGATTCGCTTTCAAACTGACACTGATACAGAATCTTACGATAACTTCCATCTTGAGAGTTATTTGCCAATTTCTGTGATCTCTCTTGATTTGTAATGCAGTACACTAATCCATTGGTTCTGTTAGGTTGGTTATATTTTGTGTCATGTCAACTATTTCCACGTAGGATGGTATGATTATATCTTGAGTCATTATGTATCTTGGCCCCCTGTACCAGACCTGTCCCTCGACTCAATTACTTATGATATCTAAAATCAGGTAAATAATTTAAAGAACAATGGCAAGTAAATTAATTGTGAAGATATAAAATTGCTCGTACTTTAAGAGATAAGAAAAAAATACTCTCTTTCTTTTTTTTCTCCAAATTGTGGAAGGAATCATGCCCACTCCTTTCTCCTTCTCTACAATCTCCAAATGTTCTTTTTGCCTCCCCACTTGAAGCTGTCGGACTCAATCTCTCCACTCTCTACCTATTTATGTGAAGCTGGCCCAGCGCCATCTCTCTTACTCTGTGATAATCACCAATTCCATGCTCTCCTGCACCCTATTCTTTTCCTGTCCCCATTTGTGTCCTCTACATCTTTCTCACTGCCTTGCAATGCTTGTTCATGTCTGTTTCATAATTCATGTTGCATGATTCTCTTTATTTGAGCTGAAATATCCAATAGAGGTGCTGTACTGAGAGCTGCTTTTGATATCGGGCTGCAGTTATATTTTCAAGTTTTTATCAATTATGATTTTTGGGTTAGCCATGTTGGTAATATGGGTTGCAGACTTAACCCATATGCTGGCATTATATTTGACTTATTTTGTGCCCATGTAGGAATTTTTTTGCTATCTGTGCCCCACATGGCTGCTTGGTGGGCATGCATGCCTCATCAATTGTAGGGAATGATGTTGACTTTGAAGTCCAATTAGAAATATAGGTGGCTGGACCATGTTGAATGAGATTTATACCACTAGGTTGCTAACACATGTGACATGTATCTAGTGTCTAGAATTACATGCATTGCCTGCATAAGTTATATGGAAGTTGTACCCGCATATTTCTAATTCTGCATGAGTTGCCAGTGTATGTGGATGTAGATTTAAAGAATTGACATAAGTTCCATCATGTGTAAAGGTTCTCTGGATGTGCTTTGACGTTCAGATTTAGCAATACTTTATTTTGTTACCAAAAAAAGGCCTATCTATTTTTTTTAATTGGATAAATATGCAGTCAGTCTTCACCAACAGTTAGTTCAATTGGCTGGTACCTTCCTCTCCTAGTGAGAGGTCTCAGGTTCAAACCTGAGTGGTGGTGAATACTTGCTATATTCTCAAAAAATCTGCGGGCAAACATCAATTTAGATTCATCAACATGTTTTTGCACTGTTTAGGATCATTTCGTGGAACATGCAAAATAAATAAATCCAAAGGTAAAAATGAATTTTCTTCTCTATCATGCACGTTCTTTCCCTACTGGCTCCTGAAGACTTGGTAGTACTTCGGGTCAATAGTCATGTGCAGCAATTTGAAGAATTGTAGTGGCTCTCATTCCTTCTTCTCTTCTTCTTCTTCTTTTCATTTTTATTTATTTATTTATTTTTCCCAGACCTCTGATTCATATGCTGCAGTTAAGAAATGAAAATTTTAAAAACCAATACAACTCCTTGAAAGACACCTAGAAATCTCTATTTTCTGTTACCTGGTTGCTTCAAAATTCAAGCTTTTGCAGTTGGTATTAAGGATGTAGAGAGCTGATTCTGCTCATAAAGTAATGAAGTATCAACATCCTTTTCAGTTTTTTGACTGATTCTGACAACTGATTACCATTTTATGCATTGAACTTGATTGTAAACTGGGCATTTGGGGCAGAAGCTTACTATAGATTCTTATGTTTTGCAAGTCAATGTTGTCCATTTGTTATTCATCTAAGAAATTGGATTCAATAGTTCAGGAATTTTCTTTACCTTTAGGTTAATCACTTGCTTTTCGTGGAGTAAGTTGACCTTCAAACTAATATTTTGTTCAACCTTCATTATCATATCTTCTCTATCTGATTGCTTTTGTCGATTGTTGCTGTGTTAGGGACCGGATTATATGGTTCGAGCAGCAAAGAAGTCAATGGTGGAGGAGCTGGAGGCAATGCTTGATGTTGTGGATCCACAGCTGCCTGCTAAA
>KE505118.1:263039-275178 GCA_000441515.1 Elaeis oleifera
TAAATATATTTTATGAAATATATTATAGATAATTTAATATTATATAATCAATGATATTGTATTTTCATAAAATACTAAATATATTACTTATAGATATCTAAAAATTTTAATTACTAAATCATAATTTATCAAATATAGTCATTTGAAATCACTGATGATCAGACCACCGATTCGGATCACCGTGATCTTAGACCAGTCATCACCAAACGCTACATGGCATATCTTCCGTTATTTCCTTTGCAAACAGAAGCGAAACGCATGAAAAAAATTCCAAGAGCATGCTCTCTTAATATTATCAATGTTTCACCAAAAGAAATATTATCAATGGTGTCTCCTTTGTTCCCTTCTCCGTCCGCCGGGCCGTCGTTCTCCGTCCGACCAGCGTCCCCCACCGCCACCGGGGGCGCCGTCATCTGGTCTGGCCTCCGATCCGAACTCGTCGCCGGTTGGATTACATATGGGGAAGTGGAGGAGCTCTCGGCTGAAAAGAAGGGAATCGGAAAGGGGACAGGTGGTGGGAATCGATCTCATGGGAGGGTTCTCTCCTTCCTCGTCGCATCTCTGACCCCCTGGAGAAGATAATAGCAGGATTCATCTGGTTAGTTCTTCTCCTCTTGATCTAATCTTGCTTTCTTTCTTGGTTTCTGGTGGAGCTCCTCGGATATTGTTGGAAAAAACTATCTTTTGGGTTTGTTTGATTTCTTTTCTGGCAAAGCGACATTACCTCCGATGAATCCCACTTTACACGGTTGTAATTGTAAGTTCAAATTTGCGATTCATTTACTAAGGATGGAACTTTGTAATTCAACAAAAGAAGTTCCAAATAGTTCGAAAGAACAAATATTTGTGAATGTATTCGAACCATTTTTTTTGGTAGGAGAAAACTTTTTTCCTCATTATTTCGGAATTTAGTTGGGAAAAGAAGCTTTTTGATTGAAAAAAATTGAGTTGAAAATCTTAAGTTGTAAGGCAACCCAATTGTAGACTAAGCAAATGTCATGAGATAAATGAGGGCTTAAATGAGAGGCATTGTTGATGGGATCCGTTTAAGTCGGAAAAGGTGATAAGAAAGACGAATAATTCCAATCTAGAGGGAGATGGTGATGGATAAAGGAATCAAGCTGACCATCCAATGCAAACTAAGTGAAGACAAATGTTAGATGTTATGAACCAAAACTACCCACACTAGAGAATAAAACCATAGCTCCAGTGGCAAAACAAAGAGCAGCCTGATGATAACTCTCCAAAAAGTACTTTAAAAAAAGTCAATTTTCAGAAATTCTTCTCTCAATGAGAAGTTCTTGTTTGATCTAAGATCGAGAGGGCCCTTTGCTTTTACTCAAGAACATCTTATGTTCTTTTGCCTCTCCAAACTACAACTTCCACTTGCATAGGTGATAAAATTAGAGTGAATAAATGATGCAAGTGAATCTGCCAGTCAGAGGTCCTAGAGAATCCTTCCTCCCCCTCCAACACCCCCTCCCCACCTTGAAGACAAACCTAGAGCTATGTGACAATTGGGAGGTCCCAACCCTGAAAGACCCTCATATTATCTTTCTCACCATCCATGTCATTCTATTTTGACCGTGCAGACCTACCTTTAATCATGAAAGAAGCTCGAAGCATTCTACATGGCTATGGAATATTAGGAATACATGGAAGAAATTATTACAGGGGCTACAGTTGCATGATAGTAGTTTAAACCTGAATTGAACATGGGGAGAAATAAGATTCCAGCTACAACTCAAACACAAAAACAAGTCTACTATTCTAATCCAAACTCTTGTAAGTTTTTATATAGTACTTGCATTTTTTTTTTTTACAATCCATTTGCAACTTTTCATATCAAAGTCCATGCACTTTGGGTCCATTCAACTGTAGGAAACCTTTCAAACTCCTAAAATGGGCTTATTTTTGTTTTATACCATTCCTAAATGGTTCTCAGCCCCATTTATATCCCAATAATTTTCTTCCTCTCTATTGTGACATTTATCATCTCTAACCCTTGTGAAGGAAGGGTTCTTCTCTTTCTTGTCTAGTTGTCGCTTCTTCAATATTTTATTTAAATTTTCATATAAAAATAGTGAAATTTGATTGCAAAAAAAAAAAGACTTTTGTTGCTTAAAATACTACTTCCTTCCTCTGGAATTGAATTATGAGGGTTCCTCTCACCCTTGTTCACCAAAACTCTCCCTGTCCCATCAACATGGCCTTTAAGTCAAGCCCTAATCCTTTTGTTTTGGTTGAAAACCTAGTTTACTTGCAATTAGGACTGTCAAACAAATGAGCTCTTCTTGTCTTTTTAAGCAGCTCATTTTTGGCTTGGAAATTTGTCACAAATTCAACTTGCTTGTTGAGCACCTGTTTGGTATCCATTCTATGGGTGTCTTTTTTTTTTAATTATTTTTTAAATGTAAACTAGAAACCAAGGCAATAAAGATGTTTGGTAAGACATTTTGTTTCTATTTTGAAAATACAGTCCCGGTTTTTGAGAAAAATGAAAGTTGACTAAAAGTGCATTCACTTTTGTGAAAAGAAACTCGTGAACGGTTTTTGTTTTCTAGTGCAACCACGACTCATTTTTGATTATGTTCAATGCCCCATCTCCTCTTTACCACTCCTATTTGCTTCTCTTTCCCAACTCCACTCCTATGAAGTTCTTCATGGTGATGGTGAGGTTCCTTTGAGCTTACACAAGGGGAATTTTCTACTATTTCCATCTCTTTGGCTAACTGCTAGCATCAAGGTATGCTTTCTTCTCTTCTTTTCCTTTTCTCTCTCTTCTCCTCCTCCTCCTTGTTCCTTCTTCCTCTCCAATTGTGGTTAGATCTAGTTCAACTCTGGGCTTTATCCATTGCCAACCCTAGTTCAACTCCTCTTCTTCTCTCCCTCCTTTTCACTCCATTCTTTATACTCAACCAAACATGGTCCCATCTAGGATGTATCAGGTCTCTCAACCCATATAGGCCATATAGGCCACATATCACATCCTCCATTCCCTCCCTTTGAGAAAAGTGAAAGAAAAATCCTATTCAACCACATTCCTGCCTCTTGTTCTCTTTCCATTTTTTTCTTCCCTTCCCCTTCTTTCCTTCCTTCAACAATTACTATTGTACTTTTTTACTCTTTGTTAATTACTCATTTCCTATTATTTGGACAACCTTGCTAAGTCAAGTACAAATCTACACTCTAACACATTGCTAACCCTAGATCTCTTCCTCTTCGTCTAGCCATGGCCAGATTTGGCATAAATCTAGTCTCTCAACCGATATAGGCCAAGATCCAATCCTCCTCTTCTTCCCTCTCCTCCATTCCCTCCCTTTGAAGAAAAGAAAGGAAAATCTTATTCAACCAGACTCCTTCCTCTTTTTCCTCCCATTCTTCTCTTTCCCATCCCGTTCTTTTCAGTCTTTCCTTAAGGGCAGTTATTGTAGTTGTTACCATTTATTTGTTGCTTGTCTTTCCTACTATCTAGAAAGCCGGGCTTCCATCCCATGTAAATTTTGTTGAAATGTTTGATTATTTCTTTAATGTATTTGCTATTTTAATTTGCTTGTGAATGTGTTTTATCCTTGTTTTATAATTCTTGTTAATGATCTAAGGACATTTCGCACCCTTAGATCCAAAAAGATCTTATACTAATTTAGAAAGAGAGCATAAGTTTTACATTGGAAAGTATAAAGAATTCAGGGGAAAAGGTGGATCATGATGGTAAGTTTCAATCACAATATCCTTTTCTCTGTTTATTATTTTTGTTCATTAGGATGGTCTCATGAAAATATGATTTTTCTGTATTATTTATGTATACTTGATATCGAGGACTGAAATAGTAAATATTTCTTTAATGTATATTTTCAATCTAGATTTGATTGAGAGATTGCCGGTGATTTAGTTGCTCATGACTTGAATAAAAAGCTTTAAAAGTTGAATCTGAATATAGGTATTACAAAATACATGTTGTTTGAGTTGCTAAACTTGTGGTTTATTTGATTTTTTTTAACTTTTTGTGTATGTAAATTTACATATATATTTGGAATTAAGGGAACATTTATGATTATTTGATTTGAGCTTTGATATAAGAATGCAGCTATCGTTTTATGTAGGCACCTGCACGTTCTTTCAGTCTTAGAATAGCTAGCTTCTTATATTATAGATATGTTTAGAGGATATAACTAAGGTTTATGTCCCTGCGGGATGGGGGGCATCCCAGCCGTCCCATCTTGTTTCTGTGAGAAAACAGGATCGGGACGGGCTTAGGACTCCGAAACCCATCCTTGCAGGGAGAGAAGGAAATGAAGGAAAGATGAAGAAACGGAAAAAAGAAGGAAAGAAGAAGAAAAATGAAAAAAAAAGGAATGGAGAAGAAAAGGAAGAAAAAGGAGGGTAAAGAAAGTAGAGAAAAGGAAGAAAAGAAGAAAGAAAGAAAAAGAAAAAAAGAAAGAAAAGAAGAAGGAAGAAAGATGGAGGATATCTATTGGGATGCATGATTGAGACTGTTGTCGGGACGGAATGGGACAACAGGACGTCTCGTTTCGTGCAGAAACCAGAACACCTTGGTCCTATGGGATTTAAAACCTCGGATATAACTATTCACGCTCTATATTGGATAAGTGTTGTTGGTTTTAGTTTTGCATATGTTGATTTACACTGCAAGAGCAAATTCGAGTAAATGTGACAGAAAGTTGATCGTGTCATATGGCCACCTAAGTTCAAGATAACATAGCAAATGTTATATAGGAAAGGAAGAATCAAAGAGAACTATATATGATTTGAAGTTTCATTTGGACTTGCATCTAGACTTTTTGATGTTTTTATGGACATACATTACTAAAGCATGGTTAGCTTTCTATAATATCTTCAATGATCATTGAAGTAGATTCCTTACAAATCATACATATGAAATTTATTTGCATAACATATAAATTTTATGTTTTAGTAGAATGACCAGGTTTTATAAAATGGTGGAGAAATACATCTATATATGAATTTTATTCATGCGTACCAAACATTTTTTTTTGCTTTCTATTATGAAAACAAAAACACCAGTGACTTCCAAACCTGTATTTATTGTCTGAATTAAGAAAGAACATTGTTCTGTTTTTAGGTTTGAAACAAAACTGACAGTGATGCCAACATAACCTTGGTAAATGGGCTTAGCTAGAGTTTGCTTTGGCTCCAGTGGTGGGACTGGATGGATGATGGGGAGATCATACTCCCTAGCTTTGTACTCTTCCAATATAATTGGCACATGGAGATCATTGGCCCATTTCCCCTAGCTTCCCCCCTCCGGTTGAACATACTGTCTTCCCTCCTCTTAACTGTTTGTTCTCAACTTCCACTCTGTTGTGCTTGTCCCTTCTTTCTGTCATATTTAAGCAAACTATATGGACCTAGAGTAGAGTCACCCAAAAGACTCCCCTCTCCACCCCCAAAAGAGAGAGAGAGAGAGAGAGAGAGAGAAGAAACTTACATTTGAGGCTTATGCATTAACCTAATTATGAGATGTTAACATCCATAATTGGTTTGCAAGGTATTTTTATTTTCAATCTTAATATTCATCAATATTGGATATTGATGGGAGAGACCCCCCCCGACACCATGAAATGAATAAAGAAACTGTATTCCTCCTCCCCGAATCTTTCTATGGCAGGTGGTGAATGTCTCTATTAAGCTAGAAGATTGGCCAATTTTCTCTTTATGTGCAACCAACAATATCCAAGAAATATTGCCAAATCACCTGTGCCCCTCTTTCTTCTTCTCTTATTAGGCTTTAGCAGTAAGCAAATCAAGTACCCACCATATCACCCATCTAGTGTTGAAAACTTGAAATGATTCCATCATCACTTATTCCCAATTTAAGTCTATTCTTTTAATTACCAAAAAGCCTATTCTTTGGTTGGTTTTCAACCATAGGGTCCTAGAATTTTATTTTTTTTAATTTCTTTCATTTATGCACTACCAGATTCTTGGTTTAGTTGAACATTTTAGAATATACCAAAATATGTTTTGGAAAAACAATATCCTCAACTTATGCCCCCCTTTGAAATTTTTATTTATCATCAGAAACAATGATATTATTTTCTAAAACAAATGTAAATATTTAAAACTAACTTTAAAATAAAAGATATTTCGAACCTACTACAAAATTTATAATTTTCTATCAAAAATATAAAATTCATAATTAAAGATTATTTAATCCAATGCAAAATAATGAAATTATTTTCTATCAAGTAGTTTTATATTATTAATATTGTATTAATAAGAGACAAAAATGATGAAGTTATTACAACGTGGGCCACAAATCAAATTTCTGGTTGTTGGTTTGCTTGTCTTATTTGAGCTCATATTGAAATAAATCATTAATATATTATATATTATTTATTTATTATTTTATATAAAATTTATTTAATAATATAATTGTTATAATTTAATATAATTTATATAGAGAATTATGCATTTCAACTATAATGTGGACATGTAATTATGAAAGTTAGCTCAAGAATATATACTTACAAGATATTGGAGAAAATTGAAAAATTAATATGTAGAACTTATAGTTTAAATCATCAAATATTTATTAGCTATCTCTTTGTTTGCTATATAACCATTAGATATATAATACATATTATTACATTAAACTATCATAAATAGATTGTAATGCTTCAATAGAAACCTAGTTGGTGTCTCTCTTTTTTGGAGATCTGTGGGAAGGAAAGCACTTGAGGGAGATTGGAGGGGAAAGGTTGACACCAGTGATGATGGGGAGGAAGGCGACTGCGGAGATTGGTGGGAGGTGGCAGTGAGGAGAGCGGGGAGGAGATGGGCGTTTGCAAGGGCTCGGGAAGGGTTCGAAGAAAAGAAAAAAAAGGCGTTGCTGCTGCTGGGAAAAAAAACAATTATGGAGAGTCCAGAGCTCGACATGTGGCATGCTAGGAGAGCTCTGGACTCACCTTTAATGTATTATATATATAGATATAGATGTGTACATCTACATTTGTGGTATTTTGTATGTATATGAGCTCATGTTCTTACTAGATCTCTTAAATTAGCTGTTTGTGAGCAGCTTGAATTTAGTTCAAAATTAGATAAACTAGCTCTAGCTTTGATCATTTACAAAATGAGCTGAGCTTGAGCTAGGCTTGGGTCGCTCAACCTCTATTTGCTTATACCCTTACCTGCCCAGTGACAATATTCTTCCGATCATTTAGTATTGAACTATTATACTTGATTTTTTTGGGCTAGAGGTTACCTTTCTTAATTGTATTGCACTTTATCCATGAAAAGCAATTTTTAATAAAATCTATGGCCTATTTCATAACCAGTTCATTATTTTGTATATTCTGAGTTTTGAAACTTGCTCCTTAATTTTATTGAATACCAGACATTTTCCCTTGTTAACATGTTCCTATTTCTTTTCAAATACTTTAGTGTGTTGGAGTTGGATTTGTTCTATATGGTGTTCTGTCTTTCAGAATAAGCATTTGTTAAATTTATCATTATTTGTGAAATAGCTCGTTGTGCTTCTCTGGTGATCAACCTGGCAAACTGCTGTTGTAGGTGAAAGTTTAAGACAGTGTTATCAGTTTGCTTGAGGTAAAGGAAGTGCAGATATTTTGTATAGGTATCATGGGTTCTCATGTGGTGACACCGAAAGACGTACTTGAATCTTTAATGAGTGATGGCACATTTGATGCCATGAGACTGAAGATTGTTAATGAGCTAAAAGCCAATGTAAGTCCATCAATCCCAACTTTGCTTATTGAAATTCAATATTCAATGCAAAGACATTTCAATTTTTTTTTCCTTTTGACGGATGGAGCCTTAGTTTCTTATTATGAGGTATGTACTGGTTTTATCATGGTATTCACCTAAAGGGAGAGTACATGAATTTAACCTTTAACTAGTAAACTAGTGCCTGTCATTGCTGTACCAGAGAACTAAATATTGTGGAAAGCATGTAATCTTTTTTTGAATATGTAGGAGATAATAGTTGGGACATTAGGAAAGGCTTCATGTGTGATCATGATCATGGATTTTATCAACCACAATAATTCACAAATGGAAAATATTGCTTATGACCATGATTATAGACTTTATAGAACCGCAAAAAGGCAGATGAACCCCTGAACCCTCCCCACCAAAGGAGAAAAAAAGGAACGTCTCCCAGCACAATGTGGGATTCAAATGTTAGGCCAACCCAGAAAAGTGAGCATCTCTACTATTGGATGAATTGGCTAAGGGGCATCCAGGCTAGCCTCTGAACCTTTCTTTTCTTCTTCTATTTTTTTTCCTTTTTTGAGGAAAACTAGCCTTGAACATGAAAAAAATAAATGCAACAAACTTTGTTGGAATTTTTTGTGAAGATCCAACCCATTGATTTCCCCCCCTCTTTTCACATGCTCGCATTATTGTTTAATTAACCTATATTTATTTAAATTGAAGATCACTTATACTCTGCCTTTTTGAAGTTTTGGAATAGATCTTAGCTCATATGACACTAGTTTCTTAAGTGTTGTTGGACCTAATTTTGGAAAGCAAATGTTCAAATCCTCATCAATTCCTTAACCCACTCAGTGGCAGCAGTCTCCTTGAAGACAAGTTTGTGAAGATAGAAGGCTTCCATTCCAGATGACCTTGGTTCGCTCCCTCCATTGCTAGTTGGACATGTTGTAATTAGATGGTAGCTAAGATAGATGTTATACATAGAGATTGAGAAATAATGTTTTTAAGCAACTAAGCAAAGGCCTTGATAAAGTCTTTCAAGCTTATTTGTCCAAGGGCATTGGATCAAGTTCATCAAAATAAATTTATTAAATTATTTGGGAGACTCATCATCCTTACATCTTGACAGCTCGTGCATGTCCTATGTATCGAGATCATAACCATAAGTCCATAACTATGGAGCCATGTTCTGACAATAGGTAGTTGGTTTTATTAAATCCTCATTTACCAATCATTATTATTAGGTGCTTCAACTTATATGATTGCAAGCTTTCCCAAATTCTCTATCGCAACTCCTATCCATGATACTTAGGTATTACTAAACATTTTGGCAAAGATTCTGTTCACCAAAACCTCCTTGTATTTTGTTATACATGCCCATCCTACCTTAGGTCTTGTTTGTTAATGTATTAAAACAAGATCTGAGTCATCAGTAATCCAGCATGCTATTTTGACCCACTTGAGTTTTTGAAGTTACACTAATAACATGTTTTGTTGTCCATAGATTCAAGTGGCATCAACAACAGATTTTCAGCCATGACCCAATTACAAAGTCATTGGCATCCCATATATCACCCATGAGTTGTTTATTAACTTGTTTTGTTTATTAATGTGCTAATGAAAGCGTCTTGTGCTAGCTTACATTGTATACTTCATTATCAGTTTCTGCCTGAACTAATAATTTTCTAGGAGACATTAAATCCTTATCTCCCTATCAAAACAGCCACAAGCATCTCTTGAGTTGTACCATCTGTCTCCTCTCATGGTTAGCCAAGAGCACTCAATGAGACACCTGAAACATTTGTACATGTTTTTCCTCTTGGCTATTTTGAGAACCATATTCCCTTTATGTGCAGCTCTCAAGTTGGCACTAGCACCATGCTGTAGCCACTGGCATCTCTCGCTGCATTCACTATGATACCCACATACATTCCCATGATGATAACAAAAGGAGATTCTCTTGATAACAAGGGGTGGAGAAAAGCACATAGCTTGGCACTGACTTCCACTCCTCTGACAGATGCAGGAGGTCCACCTCACCAGAACAAAAGCAAAAGTGCACCAAGATGAGATTATGGTAGCAGATGTTATGATAAAAATGGCTGTCCCAATTGAGCAGCCATGCAGACTGCAATGACAGTGAAGTATGTCCGAGGAAGGTTTTGGAAGCAGACCTAGAATTAGCATTTTATCATTTGTCACTGAACTAAGATGATTTTTCCCCAACTGTCATGCCAACAACAACTTTTCCATTATCTTACTTTGGAACATAGTAAGAACCTTCATCAAGTCCTCTTTGCTTTGAACTAAAGCCACGAACACCGCAGATGAGATGGCTCAAGCCTTAAGGTAGGTAGGCATGATAGGGATAGGAAACTTTTTCTGCTATGCCATATATCTTGCACTAAGGTCTTTTGTCTTGGTGCTGTGGGAGTGTAGAGGGTTAGAGCGGGAAAATGGGGCTTGATTGAACAGAATGGAGACAGATTTTAGGGGAAGATTGTGTCTGCGAGTTTTCTACATGGTGGTGATTGCTGTTGGTTTCCATTCAATCTTAGGCTAGCTAGTCCCCAGCTAGCCAAGTTTGGCTCTATATTGAGCAAATTATAAAGGCACCATTAAAGGGCTAGTTCCGAGGCTTTGGCTTACCCATGTTTACAGGTCAATTCCATCTTAGCATGGTTTGTAAATTTTACGAAAACACCTATCAAACTGCCAATAAATCTTGTATTTCTTCCTCGGTTGATGACATTCAGCCACTTCTCTTGATACTTTGACAGTTCGAACTGGGCATGCAGGCCTGAGCCCAATGTTTTTATCTAAACTGTTTTGGCTCCAGCAGTTGAATATTCAGAACATTGCTTCAGTTGTGTTTGCAAAAAACTTATTGCATTTCTTCTTGATTACACCATAGAAACTAGCGCAACAGCTCAAAAAAAAAAAAGATCAACAGCCACATGGATGTAATTTTCTTAAATCTGTTTGGCATTTCGATGCAGGAAGAATTAAAAAATAATACAATCAGAATGGTGGAGCAAAGTAGGGTTCTTAATATCCCTGGTGCAGAGAAAAAGACGAAGAGGGAATTGTTTGATGCACTCCGGCAAGAGCTTGAGTGAGTAATAGCATTTCTTATTGTATCAAAAAATTCCATTTCATTAAACTATATGCCCAGCATTAAAAATTCGAAGAAAAGGGGCAATTATCCTCTTTTTTTCATTTTTTTTTATTGAGGAAATGTATTTGATCGAAACATATGTCTAGCTATAATTTTCTTTCAAAATGGAGGACGAGAACATGTGATTCGGGAAGCTATTAATTCCATTTTATAGAAACCATCTCCATTTGTATCCACTAGCTGGTGATCTAAATAAGAATAGTTTTGTATCTTTATGTTGACTTGGGAGTGTGTCAGTTATAGTTAAAATATGTCTTCTGGGCTTGTGTTCAGGAGGCCAAAAAATAGTGCAAACAATCAGTTTCTGTATGCTATGAAAAATGATTGTTTTCTTTGATATGTTTTGCTGTAAAAAGGAAATTGCACAATATTGAGGTTATATTTCAGTCTTTCTAGTCTCTTTTTTGAACGTCGCTTAAAAAAAAAATTCTTCGTGCATTCATGTGTTTGTACTTGATAAAAGAAATGTTAATATATATGCAGTTATGCAAATTTGCAGAATGCCAGTTCTTGAGAAGGCTGCAAAAGCTGTTTGGGAGCTGATTCTTGATGACGGTGTCTTGGGGAAGGAGATCAGTGAAACTGTAGAGAGAGTTTACTGCCAGCTGAGTGGCTGTGATGTGCCACCACCTCCAACCAGTCCTGCGCAGCAGTCACAGAAGGTGAAAGAAAACAAAGAGGGTGGGCAGAAGGTCAAGGAAATAATGTCTAAATCATCATCGAGGAAGAGAGCCCTCCATCACATGAGCATGCAAAGAGGAGAAATTGTTACAAAAGGTTTTTGTAGCCACCTCCACTTGTATTAGATGATGGTGCGCTATCATCTAGCAATTCAAATGCATGATGAATTTGTAGTGCCGTTTAATATTTGTTCATCAACTGAATGTAGAATGTTGGTAGAAACTTGAAGTAGTGGTGATGTATTTTTCATAGCCGAATTCATTGTTGCTGTGACTACATTTTAACATCAGATATTCATGAACAAAGGTTAGTTTGCCCAGCCGAATGTTCCAGTTTGTAACTAAAAGGTGGCTGGAGGAGTCTTGGAAAGTATAATTTTCTATTCTCGATCTTGCTTTTTGGTAATTTTGTTGCTAAAAGTTAAAAGGCAATTTTGTTCCTTTCAGGAAAAAAGAACCGCAGAATGTTGGAATACTCCTGAACAAAATCAAAGCCAAATGGCACCCACGGCTCATCACACACACACACACACACACACACACACATATATATATATAT